>BEXV01000524.1:170451-182374 GCA_003118195.1 Hemicentrotus pulcherrimus | reverse complement strand
TTGAAAAAATCCTGCGTACGCCCCTGCGCAGGGGTATACATACATGTAGTTATTTACATTAGTTCTTGTTGTATATTCTTGTACCTCTCTCCGTCACTACATCTTTATACTGTTTACTTTCCTTCATAGATTTCATTTCTTTATATCATTCAACAATTCACTTCCAATTTTACCGCTGTTTTGTATTCACTGTTTTCTTGACTTTGTCTTTGCCGAATAATAAAGTTGAGATGAAATTGAATAAATATCATCATTGCTGACATCACATACAATTTCATGTTTCAAAGGATTTTGTTCAAATGCATTTGAAACTCGAGCGTTTGAAACTAAACATGTAAAGCTAATAATCTTGAATCCTTGAGTAAATGTATGGCCAAATTAATAAAGTCATCTGTAACCTGCCCACACGTTCCCCAACACACGTACGCTTCCCGGTTATCTTCGTTCATTTGGAAATTTAGAAAAAGTTCACCATTCGGCATCCTTTTAACCGGACATTCATAATTATGTTCCATGGCAACTGATGATATCGGAGGAGGAAATAGATGGGTATATAAATAATTCTTCAAAATATTCCCAGAATACTGTTTATGTATGCAATAACGCAAAAGAAAATTACTCGGTAGATAAATGCATTTGAGACATGCATTAGGCGTTTTTTTTATTTATTTTTTTAAAGATGTCGTATTGTTTTTTTTTTCTAAACCATTTTTTAGAAGGAAAACAAAACGTTTAATGAATATAAAAATATGTATTAAAGATACTATGTCCCTTTTGCAGCCAACATCAAATTCTGTAGGACTTTGCAGGAATTATGCATATATGTCATGTACATACACCACGTATCTGTCAAATTTAAACGTCAGCAGTGTCCTAATATTCAAATTATGCAAGGAAACCCGTTTACTTACTAGACTTTACTGTCAGACACTATTGAGTGACTGACTGGCTTTCTTCTTCTTTGGTAATAACATACATAAAATGAGCTGTAAAGGGTACATGGGCATTTGTTTACATCAATAACCCAATTCTTGTAATGACCAACATTAAACTAATTGTCATGAATGGTCGTACGTTTTATGCTGCGCAAAGATAATGAATCTTTGCGCAGCATAAAACGTACGACCATTCGGTGCAATAGTATGAAAATCAGACCATTACTTACTGGCTCTATAGCTCTTAAGACGATTTGACAACTAATAGTCGTTATTTTCCCACTTAAAGACATTTTTAAGCCCCCCTTTTTAAAGAAAGTTCTAAATTAGTATATAGTATCTTTCAATACCGTTGGAATTTAAACTTTTATTTTTTTTTGGCCTGCAAATGGGACATAGTACCTTTAAAGCATTCAAAACTGAGAAATATCAGTCCAAAGAGGGAGAAAAAAGAAAAAAAGAAGAAGAAGAAAGGGGAAAGGAAAAAAAAGATTTCCCACCGCCCGACACATGTTTGGGCTCCCAGAGGGCAATACAACATTTTTTTTTGTAGGCCTTACGTTACATCATGTAAATGATGAATACTCAATTTAGGGACAATTTTGGTAGGAAATGAAGAATAACTTGAGACGTTTAAAGTAGACACAGGGGTGCGGAGAAAATTACAAGGGGGGGCGGGAGTGCACAAACAAAAAAGAGCACTTTCTGTAGAAAAAAAAGGGCACCTCTCAAAGCGAACATATACAATTTTATAGACATTGGTATATACCCCTACATTGTGATTATAGTATCAGTGATGATATCAATATTTGTTTCTCTTTATACAACATACAACATATTACTTAAGCATCATACTTTGCAGTTGGTTGTGATGCTCTGAAATTTCATTTGCGAGCGGGCTCAGCAAGCGAGAATTTCTTTTAAAGATTTGTGAGGTCGCAGTGCGCATAATTACATCTTATAAAGCGGACAAGCCCAATCCTGATGGGGTTATAAGCACATTCTCATAACGGAAGACTGAAAAGGCCTTAGATAAGATACTTACTTATATCATGTATAAATTCGATCGAGCGAGTTTTTGGGGAAATTGCTCTTATTCGCTTGAAATTAGGGGAGCATTTAATGATGAGAGAGAAAGGGGACACTTATCGAAAGGTTTAAGACACTTGTTAGACAAGAAAAGGAGCATGTTCCAAAATACAAAGGGTAATTATCAGACTGAGGTGAAAATGGGGCACTTCTTACACCTACAAAAAGAGGCACTCGCAAGGGATGAACAGAGGCAGTTATGAAAATGGAAAATCAGCATTTGTCGATGGAAAAGGGACACCCATCATTTATTGATAGGGGTATTTATAAGAGCTGAAAGGGGCATTTATGACAAGGGAGAGGCAGTTCCTTATCAGAAAAGAAAAGGGCACGTATCATTGTTAAAGGGTAAATTATCAGAGGTGAAAAGGGGAAGGGGCACTTCTGCAAAATAACAGGGGCACTTTATATAAAGTGACAGGGCCACTTTTCTTAGATAACAAGGGTCACTTTGGGGGTCCTTGGAAAAGTGTGGGGCACTGTGCCCCCTGTCCCCCGGAGGGCTGTCTCTGAACAGACGAAATGATACAATTATCATCAAACGCCGTTATACATTTTCTCTAATCAAGGGATGCAGACGAGTAAATAAAAGCTTATTCTACATATTATCTAGAAATCACGGAAGCTCAAAATGAGATCGAGAACGGCTTAGAATTATACATTATAATAATTATGATAACCGTCATACATCATGTACATAGTATTCACAATATTCAGAATAAACAAACAACTTTTAGACAAACTTTAGACAAACTTTGTTAATACTTGATAAAAAGTGACGTTACTATTGATATGCTTGTTTGGGGGTAATACAGCGATTGTTGGATATTTTAATGTCGACAAATTGAGATGTGAATTTACGAGACCTCTTGTGCCTCTTTAATGTCTTAGTTTGCCGCAATGCGTCACTACCCAGGTATCCTTCAAACAGACCTAAAGAGGCCTTACCACAACGTGCAGGAAGGAATAGAGGCTTATGTTAGAAAGGGGCATGTTGAACAGTTGATCTGACGGAGTAAAATTTGGAATTAGTTATACTAACATGAATGATTTGCAATGTGTCATCATATTCGTGGAACGTTTGAATCATGAATATGTCTAGCATCTTAGCGTAAATCGAGATTAGATGAAAGTTATGATGTTTACTGGGGCGCATTTACATCAATGGATCATAAAATGACTAACATACATTCTGTAACACGCAACATTGTGGACCTTTTCAAGGATTCATCATATAATATTTCCTATATCAGATCTTGGATTTTTTTCTTGATGTGGGTATCGGGTTTAAAATCGACTTATACACATGGAATGATAACGAGGGGGGGGGGAGGGGAGGTAAATAAACACCTAACGAGGGTCGCTTTGTTGTAGACCCACGTCAAATTAAATGGCATAGTACAAGAAGGGTAAATATTAGAGGTAATCATCAATGATACGTATTGCTTTATTACGTCTTAATTGGAGGACTTGGTAGTGTGCATCACCAAAGGGGTGTTGTTGCACCGACCCATAGCATATCTTCAGGTATAAGATTACTAGACAACAATGTCAAAATCAATCACTTTTTACTTAAGTGACGATTGACATCGGAAAGTCTGATGCAATATAGTTTTTTTCTCCCCATCTTTTAACGCCGCCTTTTCTTTATTAGAAATTATTCAAATGATATTGACAAAGTATAGTTTAAAAAAAAACTTTGAACAGAGAGAGAGTCTTAGTCGATTTTCTATGACATGGGTGTATAGGCCTACTACCGACTTTAATTGACATGTCATCCATTCTTCCATATCGTCATCGACATCGATTAAAAAAAAACTGAATTCGCGTAATTTCTTTAAACAAGGAAGCAATGTTATACTTCATGAAGAATGATGACATGAATTAATATTTAAATCTTTGTTAAATCCCACAGCGTTCAGTGTTGGATCACCGGACACACGAGGGACGAAGTTCATGTTTGCGATGCCGAGCAACTTCAATGTTGCCAGTAAGGTAACTCTGATGATCGGGTCTTCAAACCCTGGCATTGCCCGCGTCATGGTGAACATTCCTGGCTTCAAGTTCCGAAGAGAGATTACCTTGACTCAACGGCAGATGAAGACCATTAGTATTCCAGGGAATGTGGCAGCCAACGGAGGAGGTCCTCAGAACGGGACAATTGTAGTCACGTCGAATCTGGAGATCACTGTCCATGCTGCGAACATCATGCCGAAGACCAACGACGGCTTCGTGGCGATTCCGACCGATGCTCTTGGGAAGGAGTACGTGATTGCTTCGTATGACATCGTGACAGGTCAGTGGTCAGTGTTTACGATAACCGGCACTCAGCAAGGTACACGAATCCAGGTGGTTCCTTCACAGAGGACGCTTCATGCTCGGCAATGGTACAATGCTGGTCAGATTATCAACATTCAGCTGGACGAAGCACAGTCGATACAGATCAGATGTCCAATGGATTTGACTGGAACGTACATCACAGCGGACAAACCCGTCGCTGTTGTTTCTGGTGCCACCTGCACTCGTGTTCCAAAGGCCATGCAGAGGTGCGACCATCTGGTTGAGATGTTGCCTCCCATTTCGACCCTCGGTACTCGCTTCTCACTGGTACCCCTCCTCAACAGAACTGGATATGTCTTTCGTATGATCGCAGCACGTCCCAACACCAGAGTCCACATGGCCGGTACGATCTATACCCTTGGACAAAGGGGTTCCTTCAGAGAGTTCAACCAAGATGCCCAGCTTCCAGTCACAATCACATCAAACCGACCTCTTTTAGTGATGCAGTATGGCAAAGGAATGGACGTCGATTTCTGGGGTGATCCTTTCATGTCTATTGTACCACCTGTCGAGCAGTACATGGAAGGAATGACCACCTTTGGACCTTTATCACAGTCTGGGCAGGACAGGTTCTTTAGTTTTTTGTCAGTGTCGGTGACTTCTGCAGATCTCTATACCATAAGTCTTGATAACGTTCTCATCATGAACACTGAATTGAACCTTCCTCTTGGCTCAGAGACAATCAGGTAAGTGATGGAAGCCGTTTTCTAAATTATTTCCCAAACCATCAAAGGAACCCTTTGTGTTATTCAATAAGCAAATAGATAGATTGTTTTTATTTAAACAAATTGCTTTGTCTAACCAAATAACTCTATATAAATATGTTAATATACTAAAATGAGAAGAAGAAAAAACAATTTAGAATTAAATAATAACTTTTTTCTTTCTTTCTTCCAGGTATACAGCAGATCGGAATATGCGGATTCAAAATATCCCACACACGCTACACAACCCATCTATTATGTCTCGTTTCACTGCTATCTGTCACGGTGTATCTCAAGGATCAGGCTATGGTTACCCAATCGGATATAACCTAAGAACTTTACTGTGTTCAAGAACGGATCCAATGACAGGTAAGTCATTTAGTTCGTAAAACGATTTGACTTAAATCGATTTTTATCGGTTTTATTTGTTTTAGTTTTTAATTGGATGTATTTGTGTCTTGTTACACATCGTTATCTTTATAAACTGTCATCATTAATAATCAGAATGAACTATTGTATAATTATCATCAACATTATCATCACATAGGTCACCACTTTGGGTACCATCCCCATCATCATCGTCACTATCAGATACATCTTCTTTATTATCCTCTTCTTTATTTTCTTCTTCTTCATCATCATCATCATCAACATCATCATCATCAATATTTGTTCGTTAACATTTGCTTCCAATCGTCATGCAATAAAAATGTTGGTTCCGTGTGATTTGAATGTAATTGCTTTTCTCCTAATTTTGTTTCGTAGCAGTTCTAATACGTTTTGTCTTTAGTCTACTTTTTTTTGGGGGGGGTATAAATTATGTCCACGAATCGTAAGTAAAAAGTTGTTATTTTTTTCGTCGTTAATGTTTCTATCCAGGTTTGCTCGAGGAATTCCAGTGCCCACCACCAATCCCACCAATCCAACCCGGTCTCATACCAAGCAACGTACCAGGCATGGGAGGAAACCAACCAATCCGACCAGGGCTAGGATTAAACCCCGGTATGGGTGGCTTCGGTGTTGGCTACGGGGGTATGTTTCCCGGATTCTCCGCAGGAGGACAACCCGGTGGCTTCCTACCAGGGAACTTCTTCACCGGAGGAAAAGCTCTGAACCCCAATATACCAATCTTACCTGGTCTCCCTATTGATCCTAACGCTGGAGCGGCGCAGACTCAACCGGGGTTCAATAATAATCCTCTGAATCCAGTCAGTCCTAACAACCCTTTCGCCAACCCCGGCCAACCGTTCATTCCGATGTTGCCATTCAACCCGATGGGACCAGGAATGATTCCACCACCTGAAAGTAAGTCATATAACACCTCCCCACCCCTTCCTAAGACTAGAGAGAACAACCAAAATATCCATAGTGAGCCTTTCCAACTAAAAAAGTCACAGTCTGTTGTTGTTGTTTATGTTTTTTACCTTCCTGATTTTCAACATTAGCTTCAAAGACCCTCTTACACATCTGTCAAATTTTGAGTCTTAAGAATATTGTAAAGCACATAAAATATTCCCCAGAACACTGAATACAACATTTTAAAGTTTATATTAAATAAAACATAATATTCTCATTAACGTAGAAATTTAAAACAAAAGCCCATACTCTTTATGACAGGATTTTTAAAAAGCCATGAAAACCACGGTGTGTTAGGTTATTTCATGATAAGCGAAAGTTCACTCTTTCATTTTCTTGAGCTTAAGCTTCAATTTATAAAGTGGCCAAACCCTGCCCTTTTTCATGGAGTAATCAATCACGTATTGACCAAAACTTAATAAATGCGAGAAAGATTTAGTGATTTACCTAATTCTTTTCCCCCTGTTTAGATTGTTACACCTTAGGCCTTCTGATCCTGGCAGCGGTTGCCCCAGTAACGGTAGTCTTCATCGTGATGTTGGTTATTCTCCTAGCTATTGTATACAGGTAAGAAATCAACTTTCTTCAATCACTATTCCATTAGTAAGTGTTATAAATTTACTTTCCATGGATTATCTGCTAAACTTTTCTTTGAAATACACATAGTGATTGTTGATATACAGTAGGCCTTTTCTATGACAGTACCTCAAAAAGGACAATCGTTGATGCCCGATACAGATTGTTTTAAAAGTCTTAATTTAGGGACTATTAATATTAATTTTCGTACAAGCGGCCACTGACTTTGCTAAGCTACATGCATGAGAAAATATTATATACTTCTCTTTAACACGCGTTATACATACCAACATAAAATGTATTATCTGTTTTATCATGCGCATTTTATTAATCTCTCAATAGTAATCTATAAATCACTATATCTTTAGAGAAAAGACAACAATTTGCAAATATTACGTTTGGAAGGAAAAAACAGTTCTCTATCATGCCTTTTCTCTCTGCTGGGATAAGCCACCGTATTGTGCTTGAGATGCAAACTCAATGCCGTTTATATATTTTCCCCCATTTTATATTGGCAGGTTTAAGAGAAAGAACTAATCGACACAAGGACTAACGACAGACGATACATATGGATACGTTTGAGATGCCATCGAATTGAGTATCAAACTGTGAATTTCATTTATCTAGATTTTGAGATAATTATCTCCTCTCATCTAAATTAAATTTACAACATCATTCAGGAAAAAATATATGGGCTATAAGGTCGGCTCATTTCCTAACATATTTGTACTGTAAGTGATGTGATATCTTATAAATGGTACGTTTTTATTTGGTAGATTTATGATGATTATACTATTGAGGTTAGATTATAAAATCCAATTAAACAAAAAAATTATTCTGACCGACTTCGGAGCTGAGGTTAAGAGGACCTAAACATGAAGAAATATTGTGAAATAAGTGTTGAAATATGCGTTTTCAATACAGAAAGTACCTACATACCTAACTTAAAGTGTAAACAAATACGTTTTATTGCAACAAAAAAAAAAAATGCGCGCGCGAATGAAAGGTTTCGATGTAATTCCTTTATTTTTTGTTGATAATTTTGTAAATTATTTTAGCTATTGTTTAATCTATTTGGTATTAAAGGCACACTGCCATACTTGTAGCTACTTGCTCCCTCTATATAGAAAACTTCCCCAATCGGTGCCTGTTGATCCCCCATGATCCTCTTTTTCTTATGTTAAATGAGAGCTGAGTTAATGAGATAGCCACCTGTCACAGTGACCTCGGTGGCTCTCTGTGTGGTCCAATCCAGTAGTGGTGACGGTCTTTAAGTGATGATTTTGATTTAAAATTTGTCATCAAATGAAATATATATGATGTCAAATTTTGATAAACTAAATAAATTTACATCTTTTTTAAATCTGCTTAAAAATGAATTGAATCTGTTATTTTAATAATTTGTTTGAAAGTTGACATTAGAATGAAAGGTTATTCTCTACTCTTAAGGAAAACTTTGCAACTTCATTGACTTCTATTTGAATAATTCTGATAAAAAGATGCATATTTTTCTGTGTATTTAGTGAGCATAAGTTATCCTAGATCAATTCATGACATTGAAGTGAATATTTCACTCGCTTGTTTGTTCTTTCTTTGATAGAAAATTGAAACATTCTTGCAAAAAAGTTTTGTAAAAATACCAATGTGTAAATGTATGTTGACGTATTGTGTGCAATATATTAAATGAAAAATGAATGTTCTAAAGAGGACTTTGAAAGGTCAATTTGTTTCCTTTTGTCTCGTGACACTTGCTAAAATTATATCATTGTGACGTCAAAGTATGAGTATAGACTGAAAAAGTCATTCAGATTGGATGATAGGATTCCTGACATTTAGAGTGTTCTTTTCCACTCTCAATGAACCTCCTGCGCATCACCCCTGATACAACCAATCACAACATTCGTAGCATAGACCACTCGCTAGTAATCGTGTCCCCATAAATCACTGTTACGTGGATTCTGATTGGTTATGTTGGGCCAATTTGTCAAAGATTTCAAAGAATATTTAATTTCAGTCACTATCGTTTCAACTTCACGTTACTTTGAGTAACTTTGAATCAACCAAAGTAATCATAAATTACGTTACAAACATATCCCCCGTTTTATGAATACATCAGTGTTTCGAAACGTAGGAACACAAAGTAATATTAGGACTTAAATAGTTTACTTCTCTCTCTACTTTAAAGATACATGAGCATTTCAGTACACTGAATTGTCCTGGAAATTTCCAGTAGGCCTACACCCCGATTACGCCTGTCTTCAGGTTTAAAAAAACACAAATAAACTTGTCTCTATAAATTAATCTCAATCATTATCAAATATGTCCCAAAACTACACCATCATGCCCTTATAACGTCATTGATCTAAACTTATTTTGCGCAGCCTTGTAGTTTGTGAGGGTTAACGGTTGCCATGTCTCATCGTCCCGTGTAAGGCACTGTGCTTGCTTTCAAAGTATAATCCCTATGCATAAGCACATGGTTACAAGGACACAGCGATAAATCAAATGAGGAAGATAGTCAAAAGGCCTCCAAAGATTTTAATCATGGAATAAATATTAAAGGAATCGTTCCTTCAAGTTGATGTGTTGATAAATGTTATAGTTATTAAGAACAAAACCGTACCACATCTTTACTCATTGTTTCTTGACCACGATATAGAGCGCAAACTGAATAGCATTGTCTTAAAAAACCAGCAATGGAAATACGAAATCTATATTAATGTTTATAAAGAATATCAAGATGATAATCGTGTTACTATATATTAGAGTGTTGTCTTTAAATCTAAGTTTACCCTTGCTCATGAAAGGGATTTTAAAATATATTTTTTAAAATATATTTGTTCACAGAAAACATAGGATGGCCTGAAGCTGATGGAAACTTGAATAACATGAACGGCATAAATGTCATACGCCGACCTAACTATCATCATCTTCTCAAATTGATTGATAATAAGAACTTGAAATGAGATGATTCGGAATTGGTGTGCATTTTGCCTGACATTATGTTATGTTTACCCATTTCATGTTTTAGGGTGTTTTATAAATTTGTTTTTGCAATTGAAATACATCAAAAATACACTAGAACATTTTAAGTAGAAAGTAAAGTAATCATGTTAATTAATCCTCTCCATTGCACACTCACATTGAGCAGATTAATTTATGAAACGTTACATAGAAAGTAGGGCGACTGCACAGCACAATCTGAATGCATTCGTTTAAAAACCACACCATTCGTTACCCCTCTCTCCTTCCCCTTCCCTTTCCCTTTACCCCCTGCTCAACGAGACTTGTACACTTTGCTGTCATGGCGACATGCTCTGAGTAATAAAACTATTTCCCGCGCTCGGTACGTTCCTTCTATTACTCACTTCCTTTGAGAGTACTTTCACGAGTTGTCTGTTCCTTCACACGTTGACATTGTTCTCTATATAGACTGCCTGAACCAAAATCAAGATGGCCAATTTATTCGTATATCCCTCTCCATATAATGTTAATGAAATCCAAGCTCATATTCTTTAATAGAAGACATTGAGGTTTGAGAAATATTCTTATCGAAAAAGTTAGTATGACTAGTTGAAAGTACTGTATTAAATACTTGCCCAATGAGTGGATTATACATGACTATTATATTGATTTATGAAACAATGAACTGTGAGAACGTATTCTGAAGCGAAATGATCATCTTTATTTGGTGAGTTTAAGGGAGATTCTGCTTATTCACGTTACCATGGACATAATGCACTCATGCCAAAAACCTGGAAGACACAGGGTAAAATAAGCAACAGCTTGAATCAATTGCCCAGGAAAATGCGAACTTTTACTCAGCAGAGCTTAATTCATAATGATTTTAAAATTATAATCACTTTCCCGTGTCCTTTTCGGTAGGTACACACACAAGTATGTTGATCTATTTTCTAGAGGGCAAATTTCAAAATAAAACCTCAACCCTATTTTTGTTCTTACCTTGAAGGGTGTTGATAATACTAGACGAATGGAAAGAAAAAGAAGTGTTCTGCCAGTCACTTTGTCTTCATATCATGTGATTTATTCATCTATCCGAGCACATGCGTCATCAATACGTTTGTGACGATAACATACTTCTATTCTTAGAAAATTTAAATAAATTAAACTGTATTTGATTGAATACTCAATTTAATCCATAAACATAAACATCATATGAACATTTATAAAGCGAATGTTCTGTGCCGGCGCTCTGACACATCATTTTTAGGCGTTTCCATTAATATCGAAAAAACAGTTTCATGAAAGGGACATTTCACATATCTTAAATCAGTTGAATTTTGTACTCTGTTGGAAATTTGACGGAAAAGTTGGGACAATATTGTGGACAGGAACAATCGCGGTTCATCGATCGCCGTTTTAATGAACAAGGCGATTGCAATGATTTTGTGTGCTAAAATAGTTATTTGCAATGCACAATGTTCCTCCCTATTTATTATTTGTCTTTAGATAACCACACCCGAAACAAGAAAGACAATAACAATATATATATACATATATCATGTTTGAATGTGTACACAGGAATTATAGTGGCACCGTTTAATCCGCCATTCCATGCAATCTTCATTCCCTATTTTCTACCCCGTCACGTCCTGCTCTAAGTTAGCACGTCATAAGCGGGCTGAATCTCAACAGAGGTCGCTTTATATATAGGCCTAACTCTTAAAGATCCCAATATCGGCTCTATGGTAGAACTCGTGACATTTTTCTGAACTATGAAAGAAAGTGAGGAGAGAAAAGGAGACAAACAGACAGGGACAGAGAGAGTGTGTGATATTGGTGTATGTGTGCGTGTGTGTGTGTGTGGGAGAGAGAGAGAGAGAGGGAGATAGATAGACAGAAACAGAGAGACAGAGAGAGACAGAGTGTGTGTGTGTGTGTGTGTGTGTGTGTGTGTGTGTG
>BEXV01000524.1:152442-169585 GCA_003118195.1 Hemicentrotus pulcherrimus | reverse complement strand
CCCCCTATGCGACTCATTATCTTTCTTTCTCTTTCAATATCTCTCTCTCTGTAGTCCTTTATTTGTCCTTATTATGTGCCATTACTTTTGAAATCGTTTCAATATCCCCCTCTATTTTCTTCCTCTCAATACAATAGAGGAACTTAAAAACATGTTTGAATATTGTGCATGAACATAATGCTCAACAGTGGATGAAATTCACTCTTACACAAACTCTCATTAAGGACACCTATTTCCATATAATTATGACATCCGTTAGTCCCTGACACCCCCTTTTCATGGACCAACTCATGCTCTCTCTCACTTTCTCTTTTCTTCTTCTCTTCTCTCTCCCCATCTCTCTCTCTCTCTCTCTTTCTCTTTCTCTCTCTTCCACCCGTCTCTCTCATTCCGACTCCCTTTATATTCCTCTCAAATATTCTTATTTCTTCTACTTCTATTGTCATTATATTCCTCTCTTCTATCTTTAGTCCTTCTTTTCCCAATATCAAATAGATAATTAAGGAGTATATACCAAACAATGTTGCTATCAAAATACAAGTTGTAAACACAGTATTTCCCGGACTACTGGCCGACCTACTCCATTGCCCATAAAGTTGGAACAAGTTTTTCCTAATCTCTTTTCGTTATATTTTTGGGTGAAATTATGGTTTATACTTCACAATTATAGTTTATGTCTTCTCAGAACTTTAATTGATAAATCGTGAGTCATGGAGATTGATCATTAAGCTGTGAGAAAATATACACTTATATCAATAATAATAATAATTATTTATGGGCAGTAGTGTACTAGACGTTTGCTATCAAACTGTTTTTTTCTTTCTTTTCATTTAAATGTGTTCAAGTTTTGCTTTGTCGTGTATTTTGCCATTTCCTTTTTAGTTCATTTCAATTTCCCCCTCTCTTTTTTGTCTTTTCGATTCTAAATAGCACCTTAGGAAACATGTTTAAATATTGAGCAGGAACATGATACTCAACAGTGCATTAAAAATTCTCTCTTACACAAACTCTCAATAAGGACACCCATTTCCTTATAACATCCGTTAGTCCCTGACACCCCCTTTCCATGGACCAACTCATGTTCTCTCTCTTTCTCTTTTCTTCTTCTCTTCTCTCTCCCCATCTCACCCCCTCTCTCTCTCTCTTACCCCCTCCCTTCCTCTCACATCTTCTTATTTCTTTTACCTTAACTGTCATTGTTTTACTTTGTTCTCTCCTAGTTAGGCCTACTTTTCCTAATATCAAAAAGACGATTAAGGAGTATATGCCTACCAATGTTGCTATCAAAATACAAGCTGTAAACACAGTGATCCACGGACTACTATCCCACCTGCTCTATTGCCCATAAAGTTGAACAAGTTTTTCCTTACCTCTTTTCATGATACTTTGGGGGTGAAAATATGGTTTATTCTTGATAGGTTCATATTTTCTCCGAACTTAAATTAATCAACCTTGAGTCATAGAGATTGATCAATAAAGCTCTGAGATAATACACACTTTATCTATCAAGAATAATCCACATTTTCAAGAATCATTTGATTAAAAAAGGAAAGAAAATTAATCATTGCAACTATATGGTGAGTAGTGTACTTTTAGTGAGATATAGAGGTAAAATATGAAATTCTTTGTTTTTCTTTTCATTAAAATGTATCCAAGTTTTGCTTTGTCGTGTATTTTAAAATCATAAACTTGTGCCCTTTCCCCTTTACCGAGCAAAATATTCCTGGATCCGCCACTATTTTAGCAACGATATTAAAAACAGATCAACCCTTTCCAGATTCGGAAAGCTAAGCAGGGAATTCTTCACTTCTTTTTTATGTTCTTGATATTCTTGTTCGCTTTTCTTTTCTCTTTGCCTTCATAATCTAAATATAGATTTTGCTGCTGCTGCTGCAAGAAATGTACTTCTCTTTTCCCCGTGTTTATAATAATGTTTAATGGTGATTTTCTTTGTATTTTGTTGATCTTTTTATGTATTTCAATTTGATGGCCCCTTTTGTTTATAAGCTCTGCTTTCTCCGGGGTCACCAAACCATCATTGTTTTTTTTTTCTTTGTTCTTTTCTTCTTTCTAATGTAACTTATTTTGACTGTATATGTATTTTGATGGTTGAATAAATAAATGAATTGAATGAATTGAATGAATTGAATGAATTGATTGAATTGAATTGAATGTCTTACCAATTGATCTTACTGCGTAGAGAAATTACTATACTCTACACTCTTCCCCCAATGTTCAGCATGCTTTCACATGACAGACAGCACGTACGGCAGGGGTTGGCTGTGTGTAGGGCTTTGGTGCAGGGTGTCGCCATGATAATCTTCACTTCCCGTTACTGTATTAAACGTGCGTTGTATTAAGTGAGTGTGAGTTGTATGTGAGTGTGCGTTGTGTGCGAGTGGGTATTGTATGTGAGTGTGCGTTGTATGCGAGTGGGTATTGTATGTGAGTGTGCGTTGTATTAAGTGAGTGTGAGTTGTATGTGAGTGTGCGTTGTGTGCGAGTGGGTATTGTATGTGAGTGTGCGTTGTATGTGAGTGTGTGTTGTTTCTTATATTCTGCTACTGTGAGTTAGCCCCTACTCCACAGGATTATGATTTACGAGAGGGGCCTCTCTTTTGTGAAAGTTACGAGCTAACTGACAAAAATGAAATGGTGAAAGGAATACAATTATTTGCATGTATTTTACCTACAAAAAAAAAAAAAATCATAAAACCTTTAAATTAATACTTTTCAGACTATAGCAGTCATATTGGGGTATACTTGTCATATTAAAATGTAATGAATATGTAATCATTATATTCTTCTCATGTCACTCTAACTCTACACTAAACCATCGTTAGTGACTAGACAAACATTTAATAGTTTAATTGATATGTGATTATTTATAGAAATAATGTAGTTAGAATCAATCTGTTTTGTCATAATGGTTTGCTTTAATGGAATCTCTTGCATATGAGAACAATATATAGAAATTCTCATTCCAATTTCTTATGTATCTTTATTGTCAAACATAGGCTGGTGCGTGTCATATAATTATTTTGTGATAATATCATTTACCACTCTATATACAAGCTACATTGTTCATTGTTTAACTATACTACTTGTTGATTTTCTTGTTTAATATAATTGTTTTATTTATGTATTGTGAAAAAAATGTTGAATGTATATGAATGAAATTTATCAATAAAGTTCAATTTGTAAGGGAAATATACTAAAAATAGGAAAAGTACCACATTTGGAAAGTATTTGCAAGTGGTACTATGTTAGAGGATGTATAAATCATCCCCAATCAAATGTGAGATAATGTTTCTTTCCTTTATTTCTTTTGTTGCATAAAGACTGGATGAAGGGTGTGTGGGGCCAAGCGTCTGAGAATGTATAATAGGCGAGTGCGTGTGGGCATGTGTGTGTGTGTGTGTGTGCGCGCGCGCGTGGGTTTGTTTGTCTCGTGATTGCTTAATGCCGTAAAATATCTTTCAAAATTACTTAACTAGTAGCTTTCTAACCTTATTGGCAAATGTACAGAGGTTTACATGTATTTGTAAATTATTTTGGACTGTTCTTAAATTCAAGTACATGTACGTAGGCAAATAAAAAAAACCCTAGAAATTGTCTTATAATGCTTTTAGAAGATTTGGTCCACTCCCTCAATTAATAACAGCCTCGTGACTTCTTTTAGTATTCTTTAAAATTAATGCGGGGAAACATCATAAAATCATATTTGTTGGTACAGAAGGAATTTGAGATATTTTTATCCAAATACACGTTGCCCATAAAGTTGAAATAATTTGTCCTACCTCTTTTCATGAAATGATTATGACAATGTGATTTTTTTCTCTTGAGATTAAGTTTAAATTTTCTCAAAACTTCATTATCAATCTCCTTGAATGTTTACAATGATCAATACAGTTCTGAGGAGATGTACCGTATGTATAAAGAATAAATCACATTATCACTATTTCATAAACACAATAAAATTTTTCTTATGTTAATTGAGAACTGAGTTGATGAGATAACCAGCTGTCCAGAGATCTTACAGGGGGGGGGGGTCTATTCCCTCCGATAAACTAGTACAGATAAGCTTTAATACACAAATTATTCCAACTTCATGGGCAGCACTGTACATGTGAACCAACATTCTTGGTCCCTTAAAGGCCCTATATACAAATGATTTCAGTTTGAAGATGAGCCATTCACATGACGACTTTATATTCTCCCATCCCTTCCTGTAAGAAAGTTTAGCGGGGGAGGGTGTTAATCATAAACTGGTGAGCAAGGGTTGTTTCAATTAACGCTTTTAATCTCACTTCCTCCCATAATCTTAGGCTGATACAAGGCTGTGAGTTCACCAAGGCTGAGTCAGCAGCGTACTAGCGATCTATTAGTCCAATATTAGCATTTGCAGGAAACTAGTACATCTTTGTCATTAGTTAACTAATTTCAGTTGTGTATTCGAAATTGAAATTTTGTTATTTTTATATTGCATTATTGATATCTAATTACTTGGTTTTTACAATTAAATGAATTTTTGTCTTTTAAAGATAAATGATCTGGATTTTCGCTCTTTTTACTGTCACTAGTACTAAACACCACTAATATCATCTTAATAACACAAGTAGTAACACCGTTTAGTAAAACAATCTTCATTATCAAGGCGACCTCCTACTTATTGGTACATGTCACCTTTTTGGATTCTACGTTATATGTTAAAGGCCACGTGATTTAACAGTCATACTACCCATATCCAACCTGCCACATCCAGTCTTGCACATTCTTATCAATATCATCTTCATCATCATTGCTCGTCCTACTATCCTGGCAATCTTAAATGCTCGTTTACTGGCCAATGTAAAGTTGTCATCGTTTTGTGTTTTGGGTCAACTAAATTCAAACCTGAAAGGATTTCATCCCCTCTGCATATTTTTCCAATACAAAGAAAATCAGCCCTTTTTTAGATTTAAAATGTATGATTCCCTGCAACTGCTTTGGTCAATTCCAACCCTTCGAAATAGTTTAAATCAATACAGTGCACATGCATCGTTTTTTGCACACACTCACAGTTCACATGGCCTAGGTGGTATAGGCAGAATTCCATAGGTCTATTTACATACGTGTATAATTATGATTACCCTGTAAACAGGTTATTTGTGAAAATGGACGCCTTTGGGTTATGTATTTTCAGGATCAGCCTGTTTGGATATCCTTAATGTAATCCAAAATAATGATTTGTTGTTGTTCTTAATAATGATCGTTTTTAACCAATAGGATGTCATCTACTCCAAAATGAATTTTTCCTCTTGATATTGTGGATTGATTCATTTATTTAGTTTTATCTCATTTATAAAAAAAAATGCATGAGAAGTTGATTTTCAAATAAACACAACATGCACTTCTTTATGTAAGAAATAAAACATTTATTGGGTTTTTCATTTCATCATGTTATTTTGTATAAAATCGATACAAACATACACACTTTGAAATCGTAGAATGCACACATCCTGTTCTCTAAGACATTGCATAATTAACTGTGCATTTAGTGAACTATGATCATTTCAATAATTGACGTTTAATTGGTAATAATATACCCTAAACAATTATAATGTGTAGCCTCGGAAGAATGGTGTACCTCTAATAATAACTTTACTTAGGTGCAATGTATTTTACATGTAGCCTATGTAAAAATAATGAATTCTGAAACATGAGATCTTAACTTTTCATTATCCCTTTTATTTGAACCCATCTATAGATGTACTATACTAAATAAAAATCCTTACAGTAATCTATACAAACGTTTATTTCTACAGACTCAATACACACGTAGAGAAAAAAAAAGTATATTTACAAAATTAAACAAAAACAACAACAAAATAACTTGCACAAGTTCGGATCGAAAATAGTCAATTCCTTTCGTAAATCAAAGGGAAAATGAAACAGAAAAAGAAAATAAAGAAAACATTGACTCTAATATTTCTATATATAGATATTCTTTCATTGTATGTACACCGCTAAAATCAAATTACTATTATTCCAACTTTCTAATAACACATTTTTCTTAAAATAACGCTTTATCTGCAATGACGAGAAATGGAAATTGGTACGACATTACCATGCACATGTTTTAGACAAAAAGATATTTTGTATTAAAAAACCAAGGCAGCTCATTGTATTTTTTTTGTTCGTGGTTGACCATCTATCTTACAATTTTGTTACAGTTTGTACAAATATTTAGCACCACATATCCAAACCAAGAAAAATAACAAAGAAAAACAATTGTTGGAATAAAAAGCCTATGTACAGTTTGCTTTTGGAAAGACACTGATTTTTCAAATGATCGTGAGCGAAGAGCAACTCTCCATTTGGTTCTACTCTGTATCAAGCTGTAGATTATTTAAGATAATTATTTCCACATTGTCCAAACACTTTTTTTTTTAATTTGATGAGACTACTACAGACTACAGTTGAGATATCCGTTGTATTGCACTTCAGGAACGTTGAAAGACGGGTTAAAACTTTCTCCTCATTCTGTTAAAAAAATGAATCAATGAAATAAAATTAGACAAATCATTCTCAAAATGTGCATATTGATTTGTAAAAGCATTGGTGGATAACGGAAACATATTATTATCGTTATTAAATTCCGATACGGACATTTATAGATTTATTATTCTTTCATAAATGATATTCCTCTGAATTTTCATAATTAAATGTTTACACTTGCATAAAGGTTGATTTTCCATTCCAGAGACACTGTTTTCAAGTTAGATGTTAATTGTTTGAAATCAGTTAATGACAGTACAAATCAATTCATGGTATAGGACAAACCAAACAAGAAACTTCGTGCAATTCAAGATGCAAAATAACATTAAAAATGCAAGTCATGTCAAGCTAGACAGGCAATCTATTGTATTGGTTACATATCTACTCTAGTCACCCGAGTCTTAGTAACAAAATACTGGGCTGAATTCCACAAACCAAGTTCAACATATTAAAGAAAGAAAAAGTTCAAATTACTGTACCCACTGAGCGCAATGTAACAAAGAGAGAGTGTTACCTTCTTTATTTTTCTTCACTTTTGCTATTTGTAATCATTTATCAATACAGTGCTTAATGGCGCATTTTCGCATTAACTACTTAATCAAGATGACAAAATAATGTGCGGCTTTACTACCAATAAAATGTAGAGTTTTAAAGGAATATCTGCTTATCTTAATAGCCTAACTGCTAATTTCCTAGGCCATATTTATAAGGACAGGTAAATTCGTATCGTCCAATAAATGTTTCATGCCGTTTGTCCTGAGTATAATAATAATAGTGGGTTCTTGTCTTTTTTATGTAACAGATTATATCATGCTTTGTGTGGTTTTGAATAAAATGAACTGAACTGAACTGAACTGAAAGCGCTCTTGTCTGTCAGATCAGCAGACTCTACTCTACCTGGCGCTCCGCAATTATTACCCCGGCTTTTTTAGGCATGGCTGCAATTACGGCGCTCTAACCTTTTAAAGGATATAAGTCGTGCCAGGTACCCATCAACATCACCTGGGTCGAGTGTGGCAAAATGTAGATTAAAGTCATAGTTTCTTGACGTTGATTTAAGGATAAAATATATGTGCCAGAGGAAAAAGTTAACAACTTTGTGACGAATTGAATGACTGATAGATCTGGATGAGTCCCCTAACTATTGTTAACAACTTTTAGGGTTAGAATATTAAAGTAAACACATGCAGTTGGTTAGAAATATTGATAAAAGGTATGTAGTAAAAAAAAAAAACGACGCATGGGCTTATATCGAGTCAGGTGGTTAGGTTATCACTTAGTTAAATTACTTTTAGTAGTCAATATTGTAACAGTATGAATTGAAATTGGGGAAATCCGCGACTTGTACGAAGCTCCTGTTTTTAAGAGTAGAATACATTTTAAGGCAATCAACCATTTTGTCTATCCTCGAAAGTTTTTGTGCTTTGGGACAAGAATTTCTTTATTAGTGTGTGTGCAAAGACTGGATATAGGCCCATAACATGAAAACCAAGGTGAGCGTTTGAACAAGAAGTAGTAATGTGGATGTGGTAAGAAGAAAATGTGAACGGTTCATGCCGTGATCAGAGTCAGCCAACGTAGAAGAAATGATAAAAGTTCCAACAAACAATGAAACCAAACGAGTGATCCAGCATGTATAGAAGACAAAGTCATGCTTTAGGAGGAGTAGGCATACCTTCTATCAAGTATTAGATCATAGACTTCCGTTTCTGACGAACGAACACCTAGATATAGTCCGCTCTCGGGGGTTTACCCTAAAAAACATTTTGAACTTTTGGAGTTCCGGCGACGATGGATTCCTCATGTAGGGAACACAAACAAAGGGATACAGCAAAAAGGATACTGGTGTAATCATCACGTAAAAATCTATACATCGGACTGAGGTAGGTTAATACACTCTGACAGTCATGTCATCAATATTTTGATTCTGCACTCTTATAACCATTTTCGGCTGGGCCACAAATTGCATTCAAAATTGCACATGGTGTGTAAGTTGTTTGCTTCTCTTTTTTCGTAATTAGTCGTATTAGTAATCATTAATGTTTCTCTTTATTAGACATACCGCATTTAAAAAAAAAAATTGCTTGCTTATGCCGACCCAGATGAGACTTTGGAACTAGAATTCGTTCGGGCCAAACGGATGTCTACTAGTTAACGATGCAAGAAAGCGTAAGCGATGTATTTACTATTATTATTATTATTATGTGAAAAAATAAATGAGAAAAGGGGGGTGACAACAAAATGCTTCTCAAATGAAATCAAATATGCTACAACTACAGTCACTAAAAATGTGCATCTATGAGTTTCAAATGCAATTTCTAGCCGACCTACGGTTTGAGTGTTTTGTGTATTGCACTTCGTGTCTTCGACGTTGGCTGATTAAAAGTTCTTGTAGAGTCCACCTCTGTACAATGTTTGAAGGAAAAAAAATCCCACATGCATTGCCGATTTAACGATTAAGACGATTAACAATCAAACTTATGGATTCTTATATACGCACAGTTTATTTATATTTAGATAGAAGATACTCATTGCTGTTCTCTGACAAGTAGGTCTGTGTCTTTCATAAGCATGGCAATACAAAGTAGGTACCAATATGGGAAAAAAAGCATCTCTAAATAAGCAACACATAACATGCAGCGACAAAAACTACTACATACTAAGCAATATATAGCAACGACTTGTACATGCACTATGTATATGCTAATGTGAACGCATTTAATACTGGAAGCGATATGAGCTGTCACAACAATGACCGCTGCTAATAACTAGGCAAGGGATTGGAAATATAAAGACAACACGTGGAGCAAATGAGAAAAAAAAGCCAACGATTCATATTTGTGTTGCGATATAGAAAATATTTGGTGCATGAACAATTTTTCTTGGTGTCGTTAAAATGAAATATTTTTCTTTCACATTAATTTTAGAAAGGCAAAGCTCTCTAGTGCATTTTGTCTATAGTTTATCATCAATGGGAAACGTGTGTACAATAGGGAAAGGTAAACTAAGGGTCAAATATTAGGTCATTCGCCTCTACCTAAAACATCTCTTTTGGTTTCATCTTACCTGTAGAGAACGAAGACGAGGATGATCACCATGATGATAAATACAATAAGAGCTGGAAGAATTGCTGCGAGCACGACTACACCCTTTGACGTACAACCTGAGAGAAGAGAGGAGGAGTGAGAAAGAGAGAGAGAGATAAAGTGAGGGGAAATGACAGAGAGAAAGAGAGAAAGAGAGAAAGAGAGAGAGAGAGAGAGAAAGGGGAGGGGGAAGAGAGAGAGGAGGAGTAAGAAAGAGAGAGAGAGATAAAATGAGGGGAAATGACAGAGAGAAAGAGAAGAGAGAGAGAGAGAGAGAAAGGGGAGGGGGAAGAGAGGGAGAGAGGAGGGGAGAGACAGAGAGAAGAGAAGAGAAGAGAGTAGAAACAATCAAAATGGTCCACCTTACGGTCACTTCTCTCATTTACAATCATGCCATTAGTTCCTAATTAGAGAAGAGTGGTAATATTAATACGAATTCACATCCCAACCAATGCTCAGACAAAAGGATAATTCCTCATGTAAAAACCTAAACGAAGACTCAGAAATACATATTTGCTTTCCATTTCCGTTTCCGTAGAATTGGAAGCAAAGAAATACAGTTTTTAACCACCGTAAGGCATCTATAGAAGAAACTGGCTAAATATAGCGGATGTTTATGCATGGTGACGCTTACAGCATTTCGTATTAAAACAATAGACAGAGCTAGATAGAAGATAAGCAAAGTACTTCGCTAAAAAAAAAACATCTCAAAATATCCCAGATGACCCATTTCCCTCTTTTACAACATGAAGTAATGCTTTATTGTGCATGGTGACGCTTACAGCATTTCGTATTTAAACAATAGACAGTGATATGGGATAATCAAAGTACTTTGCTAAAAACATCTCAATGAACCCCAGATGACCCATTTCCCTCTTTTACATCTTAACATAATGCTTTCTACTGCAGAAAGCGATATGTAACCTATCAGAATAGACCTTACCTGTCATTGCTGCGCCGCCTTTTTCGCCGGGGCCCACGGGTACGACAGGTGCAGTTGGTCTGGGACGTCGGTGTGTTTCTGGGCAATCATACTCGGCCTCTGGACCTATGGAAAGGATAATAATCAAATATAGCAATTGAAGATGGCATTAACGTTTAATGGCAATTGATATTACTATAGATATCGGGTGATGGTTGACGCTGTGTTAACAAGTTTTCAAAATCACAATGATCATGTCGGGAAAGGGTATAGAAAATTAGTAAAATCCGAAGGTTTTAGGTATTAGGATCTCTAAAAACTTGATAAACTATCTTACATTTCACTCATGGCGTTCACGTTTTTACCTTTGTCAATATTGAAGAGGCAGATTGCCTATAAATCTACAAACGACAAATATACGAGCTTTGTTGAATTAATTGCAGGCTTTTATATTTGTTATTCCAGTACGTTTCGCTCATAAGAGTTAATGCTTCCATTCGGTTACAAGATTCCAAGAGAAGTCGTTCTCGCAGGCCCCCTATAACAACTTTTCAGAAAGTATCCCAGACCGACTAGCCGGTCTCATTGGCTGTCGATCTACTTTGATATAAAGCTTGCATTCTGTACAGAAATACAGTGGATTTCACATACAGTAGGGTCGTACACATCGTTCATTTAAACACGGTTACGTTTTTATAGTCTGCCTATTGGCCTTAGTTGTTAAACCCTAACCAAACAGGACACAGTGGTTCATTTCTGATATACATACATGAAATAATAATATATACCGGTAATAATAGTGGACTCTTATACAACGCTCATGTTTCGCTCATTGCCACTCCTGTTATTATTACAATAATTACCCAGTCTTAAGCACGGCTGCCATTACAGAATTACGGAATTAATACCTGCCATGTACCAATTTGAACACGAACACGTACTTCCATTTTAGAAACTTTAACAAATCAAAGTAAACAAGGAAGTCATAAAATCAAGTTTCACATCCCCGGTCAGGTGAAGTTTCGAACTTCTTGACAAAATGTAACTTTTCTCTCTTTTATATCTTATTTCTCGTTTTAAATGTTTTCAAGTAAACGTACAAATACTTTGTAACATTTAATAAATTGCCGGTTGCTCCGAAACTGTATTTGAAATACAGTTTTGAAAACCGTTTTTGTATTTAACAAGGAAGTCATAAAATCAAGTTTCACATCCCCGGTCAGGTGAAGTTTCGAACTTCTTGAAAAAAAATAACTTCTCTCTCTTTTATTCTTATTTCTCTTCTTATTTCTTTTTTTTTATAACGTAAATGTACTTTGTTGCATTTGATAAGATGCTGGTTGCCTCCGAATATGAAGTGAAAAGGCCCTACAAACCGCCCATCTCATGCACACTTTTTGTCTGCCTTACATGTGTCGAAATCTGAACTTGAACAAAAAAACCGTCTGGCGATTAAATTAAGATGTCCGTCCTTATATTCCGCTCTAGCCCCCGTGTTTAGTCACTCTCCCCTATCCTACCATCATATTTCATGCAAGTCATCATCTTCATCACAAACTATGCCCGTATATGGGCAGACTGTCATTTTTTGGCCTGTTTTCTCCTTGTTTTGAGGATATTCCTGAGACTAGATGGCAGATACAGGATAGATTCATTCACCCTTCCTTCTCCGTTTAAAATAGATCACGGTTACCCAACGCTTAGCACTCTCATAATATAATATTATACGGAGACAGACATTGTAGAATTATTAGAGCATAATTGTAATGCTTATTAAGCCTATATGCTTAAGTTTATCAGGAGTAAAACATTCATTCTGGCTGAAGAATATAAACTCGTGTTTGATAGCTTAGAAAGTTGGTGGGCAGTATATTTGGTATGTAGATAAAGTATTAGGTACTCTAAGGTGTAACGATGTTTTTTAATTTTGTGGTGATAATTATAACGATCAATGGTTTTGAAATCGTATCGATGATGAGTAAAATATCTAGGATAAACAAACAAAAGAAGGATAATTTACTTAAGTTGCTAGAATTGACAGAAAAGAAAATTAAGTTTTATTCGACACACTATACACCAAAACTCCACACTAGTCTTCATCCTATAGTTCTAGCTTTTTTTCTTACTAGCCATATCTACGTTTTATTGCATTATATGAGCCTCTATTGTCTAGACAGTATGAGGATGCGTTTCCTAGATAGCAGTGTGGTACAATGATAGATTCATATCATCTCCCGAAATCAAAGTTTACTTGTCCGTGTCTAAAATCAAGGCGAAAAGGTGTTTTTTTCCTCCTCCCCGATTCTGATATACTTTTATAGTACCTATCACGTGATTATGCAACGTATGTCATAAAAATGATCATGGTTTCATAATAAATAAATAAATGTATGTATATATATATATATATATATATATATATAATTATATACATATATGGATGTTTGAAAGCATGAATCCGTGACTATATGAGGTTTCGAAATCCATCTCAATCTCAATAACGTAGACAAGGTTATTTTCGATGAAAGTTTTCCACTTTGTCTCGACCTATATCCTCTCTCAACGTTTGGTGTGAAGAAAAAAAAACTTTGTAAAAAATTTCACAAACATTCAAGAAAATATTTAAAGATTATGTTTTCATCTCGATATTGTGAGTCCACACTAAATGACTAATGTTCAAGTTAACAATTTCTAACTTTCTAAATAACAGCCAGTAAGCAAGCCATTGCAAGCAGGCTTCCCTTTTCCACTGTACAATCTATCAACGTTAAGAGGCATGTGTTCGTTATGTATCTCACACATTGTGAAAGGAAACGCATCTCGTTTGTAAAGTTTGAGTCATCAAATTAACGCACCCCGTTCCACTTCTACAAGCGGAAGAAGTCGCTACCGTTCTGACCTTTATAGTAAGGTCGTCTCCATGG
The DNA here is from genome assembly GCA_003118195.1 of Hemicentrotus pulcherrimus. Taxonomy (NCBI): domain Eukaryota; kingdom Metazoa; phylum Echinodermata; class Echinoidea; order Camarodonta; family Strongylocentrotidae; genus Hemicentrotus; species Hemicentrotus pulcherrimus. The sequence continues at coordinate 156,113 of BEXV01000524.1, read as the reverse complement.
TAACTTGATCTATTTAATTCTCCACCCTATTGCCATATTTAGAGAACCCTTGAATAACATTTCGCTGATATCAAGTCGTTGTCACATTTATGATAGTAATCGCGCGTTAAACAGTCTAAATGTCAACATATTGATATTGGCATCATAACCCCCAGAAGGAAGCAAAGACAATATCAGACACTCGCTTGCATTATATGTAATCTAACTTTTGTCATCCAAGTTCTATCCATCTACAGCTAACAGACATTTTAGGAGTAGTATCCTGTAAGACCTTGTCACCCCAGTCGGTTAACCACATCCTCCCACGAATTCGTGTGCACACGTCATATTTAACGAGTACAAACTGTTAAAAAGCCCCACCATTTTCCACCAACAAGCTTTACGTACGAGCCTACATCTTCCTAACATGCCTTTCATCTTTGATATCCTTTTGAAGAAGCATTCATATATAGCTGGCTGGAAAAGTGGATAATTACTAATCCAATTCACAAGCTGTCCAATCAAGAGTATTTCCCTATCCCACTTTGGCGACCCAATTATAAGAAGTACGCCTCAGGGGATGGGTGCGATAGTAGCGGAAATATGTTTAAAATGGGAAAGAAAATCTTCATAACTCTCTTTCCTACTGAACCTGTGTTGTAATTTGTAAAGGTGAAATATCTGGGACAGACTGCTACATTTTCTCAACAACCACGAGCTTGTATAAAAATTATCCCTAATAAAATTCCAATCCTTCTTTTCTGTCACCCTGATATGATTATATGGAATTTACTTCTCTTTGCATTTACATTCTAGTATACACCAGACTATGGATATAAATGACTAATTCTACTAAATTTTAATTCACATCATCCTAATTTTGAATATTTCAGCTTACATCTCAATGTGATCCCTAGTTCACCCCTTTCGTTCCTATATCATCCTCTAGAGAGCTTCGAGGTTGTCCATCTCTTTCGAGCGCAACTCCGTTATTAACTTATTAACTTGTAGGATGGCATGCTATTGATTAACATGGTACTTAAGGGATGACCATACCCAGGTGTAAGCACACATGCAATCGACCATTCATCACAATATAACCGACACTGAAGGCCGTATATGTATCCTGTTTTAGGATGCAATAGTTACTCGGCTGTATGCCATTCACCCCACACAATTTACTCATGTTTCTGTCGGTAGCGAGAAATACCCCGGGAAATACCGCACACCCTGCAACCATAAATTAAAGAGATGGTTGAGTTCTGGGAAGTGGTTGAAAATAATTTGTGAACTTTATTATTCTTATTATGCAAGTGTGGAAGAACATCAGATTAAACATGTTCCCTGAAAAGCATGGCTCTTCACATGCCTTCATATTCTAAATATGTCATGTTTATCGTAAAACTCGGGGGGAGGTTTTTTACGCCACGTGTTCGTGTAGTCCCATATACATCTTTCTGTGTACAGTGTTTGTAACTTTAGCAAATTTCGTATCATTTTGATGATTCCGGAACTTTGCAATACACACAAATTCTCATATGCTAGATGATCAACTTTTTCTGGTCGATTCCAAACCGTTTCTTTCACAATGCAATCGCATGACCAGAACTCAACTTCATCTTTAAACCAAGGGTTAGAAACCAAGGAGTAACATCCTACATAATAAACAGCAATAGTATTGCTTTCATTATTGGTTAAAAATTTATTTATAATTGATGCCGTGAACATTAGTGACGAACTGATACTTTTAGTTTTCACAATCATGATTACATCGGCCTGGAAAGGGCTTCCAATAAGCATGATATCATGACAAACAGCGAGGGGGTTAAGGAAGCAAGAGGATATATAAAAACTGAAGTCTATATAGTTTTTGCGATCAGGTAATATTTTCTTGCCTGACCGTGCGATCCGTGATATATGAAGATGACCCAGGTGACAAACCAAAGCCCATCATCATAATTATCATATGACACTTACCCTGCCTTCCAGGTCGTGTACATGTGAGTTGCCTAAGCTGATAAGCCGCTGGGTACCCGAAGGATGTGCCGCTGGCGAACCCGTAGACGACGGCCATGAAACGAACATCCTTCTCGTAATTTGTCAGGATGTTTCGGACGTCGTCAAGGGGGACGGTTCTGTAAAGATAATGGGGGAAAAAAGAAGAACGATAACAGATTGTATTTCAGCATTGTAAGAACATATCGGTGTATATGATTAATTAAATAAAATAAGAAAAAGTTATCTAATTAATATATACGTACTTCAAAGAATAAAATTTACACAGTGAATTTCATCTATATCAATTTAACAATTAAAATGGCAACCATATAATGAAAGTTTTAATTGAAATTATGACAGAAGGAGTTATTGTCGATAGTTCGGACTCGACTGCTATCTGTAAAGCGTGGGCGAAGAACATGAAGAATAAGTCTTGCTATTTCAATTATTTTTAAGTAATGTACGATTCATCCTGTTTCGAACTTACGCGTCAGCTGTGAATGTTCTCGAGATACCAGTGCCTGGGATTCCCGTGCTGGGTTCAAAATCTGGCTTTCCGTTGAGACTCATGGTGAAGAGAGCTGGTGAGGTGAAGGACACTCCGGCAAACATGTTGAGCATGTCTGTTCCTGACTGATTGAAAGAACCGAAGGTGATCTCCTTCTGCATGTACTGCTCGACAGGTGGGATAAGGGTCATGAAGGGATCTCCGTTGTTATCCTTCTGCATTCCCTTGGCGTACTGGACAACCATGATGGGTTTGTCTGATTGGAGTGTGGTCTTCAGTGAAGCTGGTTGATTAAATTCCCTGAAGCTACCTTCGAATTGTAGTTGGACGTTATTACCCATGATGTGTACTGTAGTTGATGGACGACCAGCGATGATTCTAAAGATGAAACCACCGGATCGGTTGGAGAATGGCAGGAGGGTAAATCGCTTACCCCAGGTGTTAAATGGTGGTAGATGCTCCACAAGATGGTCGCATCTGTACACTTGGGTTGGGACGAGAGTGCAAGAAGCTCCAGACATGACGCTGAGGGGCTTGGTGGATGTGATCTTTGTTCCTGTAAGATCTTCCTGGCTCTGGAACTGGATGGACTGGTACTTTCCTACATTGACGGTCAGAGTTTGTCCCTTGCTGTACCATTGTGAGTTATGTTGAAGCCTTGCTTGAAGGACGATCTTTACGGATGTATCAGGCTGGATACCTGTAATCAGGAACTGTGACATTTCGATGGGCACCGGGTCGTAAGATGCTACATAGTATTCTTGTCCGAGACCATGAGTTGGGATAGCCAAGAAGGCATCGTTTGTCATGGTTAGCGAGTTCAGCCCACTGATTGACACTTCTTTGGTGGCCCTTACGATCACGGTACCGTTGACGGGCCCAGCCCCTCGAGCTGCAATGTCTGGATTGAGATCAACGTTCCTCACCTATCAAAGGAATAATGATTAATAGCAATAATGAGTTGGCGACGAATTGTGAATGTGCTTTATTCCAATACGATACATAATTATGTAATTCACCCCATTCGATAATTAAGATGATTTTGTTAAACATTGTATACAAAATATATGTTTATTGAATACTTTATTCCTGGATAACCCGAGAGCAGTAATACTCTAACTGTTGCTGTAATCGGCCAGCATTCTGTTGGTACATATTCTTCCATACATCTTAGGGGCGGATCTGG
>BEXV01000524.1:135264-152123 GCA_003118195.1 Hemicentrotus pulcherrimus | reverse complement strand
TATTTAGACATGCAAACCGTACCTGCTTGTGCTGTAGCTGTACAGTCTGCTGCCAGTTAAAATTTGGTGCTTCAATCTGAACCCTTGTAAGACCTGGTTCATTGGCTCCTATCAGCAGGGATAGTTTGTCTGGTCTCTTGTTCTGAAAGTTACTCTGGAAGGCGAAGACGAACTCCTTACCGGTCGTGTCAAGAGGGGCTGTAGAGAAAATGATTGAGCGCGAAATGAAAAGAATATTAATGGTAAATATATATTTCAAAATTACACGCTTGAATACTTGAAGTGAAAGACGTCATAATGACGTCACAGTAGTTCACATCTTCGTTAGATAGTGAAAGTGTCTGCTTGATATTGATATGCGTAAATTCATAAGTAACATAGGGGTTATCAAAATCATTCTGAATTGAACTCGGTATAAATGACCATGGTGATAATAGAACCGAAACTTTTACTTTAGGAGTGTATGAGGGTGTGCGTTAGTGTGTCCGTTGTGCGTGAACAATTGAAACTGTTTGGGACTAACTACAAACCACAAAACCGATTATTTCAATAAATTTCTTTAAGTTTTAAAGGTACTATGTCCCATTTGCAGGCCAAATAATGAAAAGGTTAAAATCCAACGGCATTTGAAAGACAATACTAATTTAGAACTCACCTAAAAAAAGAGAGGCTTGAAAATGTCTTAAAGTGGGAAAATAACGACTATTAGTTGTCAAATCGACTTTGGAGTTATAGAGCCAGTAAGTAATAGTCTGATTTTTTCAGACCATTGTACCAAATTGTCGTACGTTTAATGCTGCGCAAAGATTCAATTAGTTTAATTTTGGCCATTACAAGAAGTGGGTTATTGATGTAGACAAAATATGCTCATGTACCCTTTACAGCTCATTTCATGAATGTTATTACCAAAGATTAAAAAGCCAGTCAGTCACTCAATAGTGTCTGACAGTGAAATCTAGCAAGTAAACGGGTTTCCTTGCATGATTTGAATATTAAGACACTGCTCAAGTTTAAATTTCACAGATTACATACATACATAACATATTCATAATTCCTGCAAAGTTCTACAGAATTTGATGTTGGCTGCAAAAGGGACATAGTATCTTTAATACCAAGATTATAATGTAATTGATAAAAACAAATAACTATATATAATTTTAGCAGCACCAACAGAAAGAGAAATTAGAATGGTTAAAGTGTGTCAAATAATGTAAAAAATAGCATTAAGATTGAATCAAAATGTACTGCACGTGTTGCATTCACAAATTCAATAAGCCCTAACTATCCCAATCTCAAGTTCCCAGGGCTTTTCGACCCCATGCTTTGTGGGAGGGGTGAGCCAAATAAGCTAACACATGTCATGGGTGTATAAATAGCTCCTCGCAAAAGCTGCGGATTTCCGGCTACTTCCTCGCGGGTTTCATGCGTAATATCGCCCAAAATATGTTCAAGAATATCGTGGTACGAGGAAAGAGAAATAACGAGATCAGTGCAACCAATAGGTGTCTAATATGATTACAATACTCCTAGATTTATCAAATCCGATTACAAATGTGATTTGTGCGGGAACAAAGCCCTGGGGCTGTGTCAATTTCAATGAAAAGGATTGAAAAATATCATCTACCTGGAATGCAAATATTTATTGTATTGCATTGCATGAGGTTTTCATACTTCTAAGCACATGAAATAACGTTAGTTAAGTTCGTAATTTTTTCAGGCAGCTGTTCAATAATGGGGACTTAACTCATGAAATAAAAAGATTCGCCTTCGTAACCTGACAGACGATATAATTTTTTGGTGAGAACAAATATCTGAAAATAGTAATAACGTATTGGGATTACTATACTATAGTATGTTGAATTGGTACATTTGTCCAGAATTCGAACTCCATGTGGCTGAGATTTGAAAAACCTTAACCAAAATACCCGAAATGATTATACATTCGATGAAAATAAATCATTAAAAAAAAAGAAACTGTGAGTCTTGTTCCCGTCGGTTATGAACATGTTTTATTTAGCAAGTCGTAATGTCCCAAACTCCTCCCCGTTTGCTTTAATACTGGCCGAAATAAGGCGATGACAAACCTAGCAATATGTCTGGTTGTGCATTAAATTTACCCTTCTTTTGAACCGATTTCGCCCTCTCATTTGAGCTAATACGCTATACGTCTGAATATATTAACAGATCAAGGCTTAGAACAGTGATATTTTTTGAATGACTCAGATAAATTATCTTGCTTTTTCATGCCCTGCAATATTTCCAGCGTGATGCGGCGAAGGTTTGGATGAACGCCCAAAGACACCTACGTGCTCGACGATGCCTCCAACAAGCTTCCCAGAGAGGTCTCAAATCTGAAAGAAACTTCAGGGTGGTATCCGCAGATGAAGCAATAGATAAGTATATGATTCAAAGTATGAGATCTAAGATATCAATCATGCATTGATCAAGTTTATGGCGTGCGCGATTTTTGTGTCCATAATGTGTCCATAAATATTATTATTCAAAAAAATGTATATAATATATTGTGACCACCCTGTCGGCGGTCCTCTGTGGGGCCACACAGTGTGAAGAACAGAACAAGTATTATGATAAACACAAGGAATGGTTCATATGGTTGTATTGTTAGGAGTACGTTAAGGTGTCTTCCCTTAATCGGGAAAATGATGCGAATGTTATGTTTATCATACGTTTTGGGATTTTCCCCATAAAAACGATGCACAACCAGTAACTTCTATCCAAACTGTAACTAAAACCATGATAACGTATCATCACATCTCCGTCGTACGAGGTCGCCTTCAGACGAACTTTGGACGTACATCCCTGGGTTTGATCCAAAATATCAGTCTCGAATCAGTCGCGACATAGTCGAATAAAGATAAGCTCTCTCTAAAAGTGGGCTACCAGGGGTGTTGAGAGGAGCGGAAGGGGTGCAGGAGAGGGGTAACATTAGAGTGGAACCTGCTGTAGCCAGCCACTTCTACACCTAGCAGAATCTCAGAGGAGTGGTGGGTGGTTGGTAAGAAATGTGAGACGCGACGAGAGCTAGGGTTTGGGCTTGGATTGGTGGTGAAAGACGGAGGATTATAATGAAGGGTTTGGAAACCAGAAGGGCGGCACTGTAAAGTAATCTGCTAAAAGTAGCCTTTGTGTTTAAGGTCATATCCACAAACTCTCCCAGAATATCGTGTTGTGCGTTCTTTTTACAATAACCCTAAAGAACGGTTTACATCGATTGGAGTTAAGGGCATGTTTGAGTCCTGTTTCGTTTCAAGCACTTTGCTATTTTAAAATTATATAGTGTGTCTCACATAGACTAGGATATCTCTATCTTGGCTTGCGAATATAAATTTTATCCTAGAACTTGTGACCACTAATTAGAGAGGCGTGTATGACATCCTACTTTTTACTAAGGCCACCCGGTGGATTATGTTTATTTACACTTCAGTGAGGTGTGGGGTCCCTTTAAATCATCCCCGCCGCAATCAGAGTCATTCCTTATTCAATGGACACGACATAGAGGTCAAAAAGATACATCAGGATCGGGTCTTTGTGTTTTTAAAATTGGCATGCTTTGCTTTATGGGTGTGAAATCATACCGCATCTTGTCCTAAACTTCCTCTGTTGAACAGGAACCGTGGAATGCTTAATCCCTCGTCCTTTACCTCAATTTAATCTCTAGGCAATGCTGGGAGGAAATCAGTTAAAGCTTTTGTCTCAAGATCGTTGGCAGATGACGCAGGATGGTAAAGATCGGTAGAAGCATATTAAGAATTCAATTAGGATCTTCCCGTATCTCCTCAAAACTTTCCGTGTTACGCCCAACTTGTTCCCTAACCGTGCCATATGTCTATGATACGTTTTATATAACTCAGGCTCCCTCTTCTGAAATAATTTAGAGCTTCTATTTACAAAGTTACATATACTTGGCTATTCGTTTTTTCACGGCCTACCTAACCTTTCAGAGCTCAGACATTACGACAGATATAGTAAATATTAGTATACGTTTTAACTATGCTCTTGTTAACAATACGATAAACGGAAATTCTTTATACTTTGATTGAAGTTTTAACAAAAATATGACGAAATGTTGGATACACGTCAACGTTATGTGTCAAAATTCATCCATCTCAACGATTACACAATATAAAATTGGCAAAAGTGGGTTTGTGATTTAGAAACTTATAGCTAAAGGAAACAGATTATGGTTTCAAAGAATCTCGTGTTAAATTGTTTCCCTATTCATTATGTACGAACTACTTTATTTTTTCAATTTAAAGATTAATAGATAATGAAATTTATCATTCAATTGTGACATGAAAATCAAGAATAAATGTCATAAAGGCACGTTTTTTATTTATTATTTTGGTGACATCATTACTAACTTGACTTTGTAGCTTTAATAGACAAGTTGGTAGGGGGTTTTAACCTGGATTGTTGGGGTTTTCTCTCATAAATATCTGCCCTTAAATGAAATTTTCATGAAAATTGATATTAGCCTTGTGAAAAACAAACATCACGTGTGTTGAGTTTCAAAACACTTCGTAGCTCTTAAGTGACATTTCAATATTGTAACAGAGGTTGCAATACGCAATAACATAAATTTCAAGGGTTATTTAATATCGGCATTTTGGTTTTGGGTAGCTCAATTTAAGAAACTGATGGTAAAGAATGTGTCCCTTCGAACAGCAGCTCAATTTAGAAAGTGAGAGAGGGGTAGAGAGAGAGAGAGAGAAGGGGGAGACTAGGAAAGATGAAGGAAGTGCATTGCCCTGAAATATGAAAAATGAACTAGACATGTTGTAAATGGATACGGGAATAGGGTTTATCGAGGCAATGGTTTTCTAGAAGACATAAGTAGGCCAACAAGAAAGCAAGGATTGGAGAGATATCTCAGATAACACGCATTTAAATCTCTATGCATAGGGACATTTTAGGGAGAGCTTTTGATAAGATCTGGCACTCTGGAGATTACTGTCAAATACTCATATCTTGACATTCTGTTGACTGATATTATGGGGCCGACTTTTGGCCATTTCATTAAAAAATGCTTTACCATAGTGTACAATTTAGTTTGATAATAAACTGCATTTGAAGTCATTTCATGCTGGGATACTGAATATTTATTATCCATTTCATGTTAAGTATTCAGGGTATAATTACCAAGAGAAAGTATAGAAGTATTCTATTGATTATTGTTGAAAAGGCAAATATACAAAATTAATCACGTATACTCTTAACGAATACGAAAAATATTGACCCATAGAGCGAAGAGTTCGTGTTGCACCTGTCATTTTCCAGCAAGCACTCAATTTATTGACTGGGTTCTCTCTGCTCTAAATCAAACACTTTGTTTTTGAAAATAAAGACAAATAGAGCTCGTCATTGGCATAGGGTGAAATGGAAAAAGGACCCAATTCGCCCTTTCAATCTAAAGCAGGTATCATGGCTTACAGATCTCACCAATATTCTGTTCGGCGACGCGTAAATATCTTTCGCTTCGAACTACTTACGCATTATACATAGCGAACCCGCGTGTACCTAAAATGCCTAATTACATGACAGATTTCCACATGATTACTCCGCGCCCACCTGAGGAGGCAATCTAGCGTGGAACGAATGCTATTCGCCACTGAATCTTCAAATGCTAATTGCCAAATTCTAACATTGTTTGTATGCAATGTATTCATGCCTGCGGCGGTGATAGGGTTAAAGTTGAAAAGATAAATCAATTGATTCCGCTAGATTATCGGATTTCATTCAAACTAGCCGCATTTGTTATCGAAGCTAAGCATCATGTCTACGCGTTATCTTATACACTGTGCGATATGGCGACCTACATGACTTGCTACCATATTTTATCAACAAAATCACGTTGTTGGTTATTTCGTGAAGGATTGCCATCATATTACTCTGCAGTCACATACTTTAAAACACAGACCATAGACAGAATTAATTTGGAATCACTGCAAATAGAGGGAAATGAATACTATGTCTACATCTTCTGAAGAAAGCTTATCTTAGCTCTTAAATGTCTCTGATCAAATTCAATATTTTTCTGGCATTTATCATTTCAAAAGGGCGATTTACACACTTTATAGCATAAAAAGGACTACAAGGTTGGTAGCTGCATGTAAAAAAGATAAATGATTCCCGATTCATTGAAAAAGACCATTTGCTATGATATAGATATATAGATAGAAGTTGTAGTGGTGATTAATTTTTACCTGACTGCTAAGAAAGCATAAATGCTTTTTAGTACGCAACCAGAAGACCGATGGCTTTAGGTCCTCTCTGAAAGACGTGGTGGTGAGGTTTAATGCCTTACCAAAGGGCAATAGCGCATCGTCTTGATTTCGAACCCGGGTCACCGGATTACGGGACCACTGCTCTACCGACTGAGCTATCGCGCCTCCTCTATAGTTGGATGGAAACCCTTTGGTTCTTCTTTTTTTTTGCGAAAGTGGATACTGTTGTTTACTCGTGAAAGTGTATGCTCTAGTCATGAATTGTGGACTATTATGTATTAAATACTGGAAATATAAATCAATTCACGTATTGATGACGTAAATGTTGAGAGGGGCTTGGAACAGACGATTACGATTACCCTAAACTAACTACAGAGTACCTTCTCATGGTTGGGCCCCTATGAGTCAATTCCCGATGAGTCTGCACAACCTGTCTTCTGTCGCTTGCCAAGAACACAAGGATATAATAATATAATACTCGACAGCACATATCGTACAATATGGATAATATGATATGAGGCTCCAGCTATTATAAGAAGAGGTGATAGGGATTAAGAAGGAGAACAGCTGACACGGGGATAGGAGGTGAAATTCAAGCTAAAGTGATTATACAGTAGTAGGTGGCATGATGTGAATATATCCCTTTCGAAATACATATAGTTTATCTAGTTGCCGTCTCTGTTATTTTTCCTGTCTGCCGTCCGCATTTTGGTATATCTGTCTCTTTGTAAATCATATCTGGAATAATTTTTTGAAATAAATTTCTCCACGATTATATTGGTCTAGTTGCTTCTAATTGCCATTGACAACGATGAAAATCAGACAATATGAATGTATATCATTATCTAGTAGACAGAGAGGCAAAGAATATACTATGACATTAACATTAACATTATGATTAACATTGAAAAGCCTCAATGTCTAATGATTTGATTTGTGGGCATAATCAAGGGAAGGATAAGAATGAACCATTATACCAAATCGATGATACTTCTTTCTCTTTTTGCTCCGACAGCATTACCATTGCCCGAGGTAGGGCTCGACTCTACCTCGGATCAAATCGCCATTGTGTGAAAGAGGTATAGCCTGGGAATTGTAAGATTGAACACTAGAAAAGCGTAACGGAGCCATAATCTCAAGGGACTCACCCCTCGCAGCCATTGATCATACGATCGATCTGCCTCAAGACACAACGGACAGCCCCCGGTGGCCGGTAAACTAATATCTCCTGCTTTAACATGGTTTACATGTATGCTCATTATACCGACATGCTGATCTTAATGCAGGTCAGATAGATAGGATTATCTCTGCTCCCATACTGTTTTCAACCAATTGCCATGGAAACTGGATGATAAATTCCACCGAATTCGATATTATTATTTATTTCTGTAAGCATCGGTCACAAGATTGGATGGGGGAGAAAAAAAAATCAAGTTTACTTCTTAATCCTAAACGGCTAGCGTAAGGAGAGTTTCCGGGTAAAAACCTATGATGAATATAATATGGTGTTAATTTTTTTTTTACATGTCTGATGAATCGAAAAATAATAACGTTTTGTCGTATTTGTGCACTAATATGTCACCAATTCAATGGTTTTTTTTTGGTTTTATCTATCATGAACTAAGCGAATAGAAAATCATATTATTTCGGGAAATGACAAGACTGACCTCACCACGTAATTTCATATAAAACCCACTCTTTGACTGGCCTCCCCTTTTCTGCTGTTTTTTGGTAAAATGACGTCATACTTCTAATTGGGAATTCGTGTATCCGTTCCTAGCCATATCGAAATTATCGAATGTTGCACCTAATCTCATATAATACCGACTGATACAACCAGTTAGGTCTTTACTGTCATGGATAATTTCACCCCTTTTCTCTTCTTGGCTTTCAGAAGGACACACTGGGCTATTTTTAAAAACAGGAAATTACAAATTGGAGGCAGGTAGTGACTTAGAGGCAAGGCTCGAGACGAAGAGGGGGGAATAAATTTACCCGTCTTCCTTATAGTCTGCCTCCCTAAACTTTAGAAAGAGCACGATTTTACGAGCGGCTGAGTTAGGCCATGGGCAATGTTTATGGTCAAAGTCACATACATCTGCCATTACTCTTTCACGAAGTTTCGCTCCGATCTGACAGAAAGAGCATGATAATGCGAATGATTGTGTCTTTTGGAAAATAACGAGACCATCGAAATGTTATAATTGGATATGTGGAATATATTGCATTTGGCCGTGAACTGTGTATGCCCATTTTGAAGTAATAATACGATAATTTTACCCTGATTGATCAATATGTTACTTAAGTTGGGTAAAGAAAATGCTTAAAGATTGTTGGATACACCGTGCTTGACAAATTTTTACCCACTATTTAAAGGAGTGTATAGTCTAAAAGCAATCCCATGCAAAATCCATGATTAAAGATCAAGTCAATTAAACAGCTCTTGCCAAACCATTATACTATCATTGATTGTCATCGACATGCGTGTTAAGCGTTGAAGGAAAACAAAGTACAACCGATACAAGGAGTATTCTTTTATTAATGATGAGCAGCTATAATGTGAGAAACCGGTTGATAATGAGAAAAAACCGGATACCGACATTTAGAGGAGCTCGCAGTCTCAATCACAAGCGCGAGACTCAACGTCAATTATAACAATGATAAACAGAAACGAGAAATTTGTGAGGAAAAAGATCAATGAGGTGTACGAAAATATATGATTGAATAATTGAAAATACTTTCGTTTTTTCTTCTCTGACACTGTCTGAATTTTGAATTTTAATAAACTATGGATTTATTGCATAAAAGAATGAAACCGTAACTGACTGTACGATAAAAATGCGGGAAAAAGAAAAGGAATATGTAATTTCAAATGGACCAAATGAGCGAAGACAAAGTTCAGCGTTCGCTTACATTAGCTTCCTAAGTACATTTGCGGACAAAAGACAACTTAGACTATATCTTTGGCAGAGGGCATTAATGGGTGCGAGATAAAGATAGATAGATAGAAAGAAAAGTGGAGAGTTACTTAGAGTTACTCAGACCGTGGACATTACTGCAAAGGGCATGAAAAAAAAATACAGAGATAATGAGAAACGTGGCATGGTTAGACTAATGGCGAGCATAAATCAACGCTAAGGGAAATAGAGTTAGACGTGGTCTGAGCAAAAATAGGATAAATTTAGACTGGCCGAACTGGCCAGAATGCCATGAACCTTCTTGACACCAAGATAGCACATCACTCAACACTCAACCCTGAGTACTGGAGTGGTGGACTTTCATTGGAAACATGTGCATGTCTTTTCTAGGTTATTAAAAGGGTTGATTAGGACACTGAAGGTCGGTTAGTGATGGATGATAATACAAATCCTGATTCTGGAGAGAGAGGATCTGAAATGGGGTTTCGAAGGTCGTTGATGATTAGAAATGCCTCATTATATAGCCATTATTTCCTATCTTCTGTAGATTTCATAGCCCAATACCCATGGGCATCGGATGCCACATGTATTAAGCCTATATAAACCCATATGGGAATGGGGGAACGAGTAGGGAAAGGGTTAAGATGTCTGCTGTAACAAGATCAACCAAGCATAATCAAACTTAGCACCATTCCATTGAAACAGTGCAAATACTTCACAGTGATTTTAAATGTATCTATTCGATTTCGTCACATTATGAATTACCCAAAGGGACAAAACAGTTAACTTGTACCCATTTCTCATGTATACATAAAACTCTTACAAAGTGATTAAACGTTGGTGCTAAGTAATATCACCCATTATGCAGTCAGAGATGTGTGACGTCATTCTGTTATACTCTGTGATTCTATTTCAAGTAGGCCCACAAGCTATCAGCCAATATAACCCATACATAATGTTATTACCATACTGTTAACATAATCAGTCTACCGAATGACTACCTACCTACCCTTCGTGAAATCAACATTACACAACTAAGGCCCAGTTATGTTAACCGGGGACTGTCTGTTTTGAATATGGATTCTTCATCTCTTCTTGTAATCCTCAAATCTCATTCTACATAAGTTTCTCATTAGCATGTAGGTTAAGTTTGTTGTATGTATTTACGCAAACATAATGTTCTATTGGTCTTAAGAGTGGAGCTTTTATCCTTTTACCTGTTACAGTCACACGATGTTCTAATTAGGAGAAGCCTCTTTCACTCGTGATCTAGAAAACCTCCCGCCATTCATTTACACGTTCTTATTTTCCATGATGATTTTCAAGCGGTTTAACTGGTAAAGTGTGAACAGAGTCTGAAGCATGTTTAGATGTGTTAAGGAGTTTGTAGACGGTGAAAAATAACCCCGAACGTCATGGTCACCCGACCGACGATTGATGGTGACAGACACACGTGCTATCTTCAGCTCATCAATAATGCTTCTTCTATCTATAATATACCAATCTAATCAAAGTTTAACTGGATGCCAGACGTGCCCGTCTTGGTCATGGAGTGAAGGTATAAAAGGCGAGTCTTGTTCCTTTCGTAAAGATCAAAATAGGGTAGACAATTTCTTTCATCAAAGTTTAAACTTTATGTTGACGAAAGCGAACCCGTGCATTCATCCCACAGGCAGATCTATGCACGGGGTACATAACATAAACGTGCCCTCTTTTAAAACTAATATGGCTTACCCCCTTCCAAATATTCGACCCAAAACAAAATGCACTTTTAATATTGTGGGGGTTTTTTTCTCTAGTAATTTTCAGGTCTGTTCACTCGCTTGTCAATTTTGTTTCTGTTAATTATAATCTAAAAATACGACAGCAATTTTAATTATCTTGTTAGAAAAGATTTACGAATTGTGCAACTCATTTTTTGTGTAAGACCCTGAATCCATCTCTGATTTCACCCTACTAGCACAAGCCTACCATGTGAATTCAGATCAGATCCAATTAAATACATAAAGACGTTGATAATTCCCAAGTGTTACATTAACACCCCAAACTAGGCCATGCATATTATGGTAACGTCACGAGACTTTTGTGTGCTAAAACAACCCTGCCTTAAGATCATTTTCTGTGAGCCCTTTCTGATTATGAAAAGGCTTCTGACCACTTGTTTATCTATTCTTGGATTAGGATCTAGAATAGCTTCAAATTGTACGAACATGCCTATCCAATGTCAGCCAGCAAGACGTTAAGTGGGTCCAAAACTAAGGGGGCATCTACATACATCATAAGGGGGAGGGCGGAAGATCGCAGTCATCAGTCTTTCTCGATGGATGAACTGTGAATTGACAAGGGTTATATCGATTTAGATTAAAGGTATAAGGAGGAGGAGGGGGGTTACAATTATCGTTTTCTATTCTCTTTCCCCTCGCCTCCGCTTTTCAATGGGGTGGGGGCACGTGCTCCTGTGCCCCCTTCCGTACCTGAACCATTGAAGGAAATCACAATTCGACCATGATAGAGTGATGCACCCACGTTAGGGGTGATTAGTGGGTTGGGCTCTCCATGTTGGCACTATAATAAGACCATCAATCTTTCAGTGAGTTAAAAGATACATCTGTCTTCATATTATCTCTTCGTTTCTCATGTTCTACCAATGGAATTAGATAGCCAGCGTACATCTACAATTTGGACGTTAGCTGGACAATCCGGGCACTTTTCTTTCACTATACAAAATTAAAACTTTGAAATTTGAAGTTCTCTTTGAAGTAAATGGAGAGTTCCACACTTCCTCCTCTACTGCATATTTTGTTTTGCATGCAGGCCTCTCGATGAGCTTATTGACTGAGGTCACGAACTTCCTGTAAAGTGACCCCCTGTCAAAATCCACAAAAAATATGGCCCCTTGGTGCCCTTGAAATTATCACTTTCTTGGTCAAACTATAAATCATACACAAGTATGACGAGATTCCACGTATAATTACGATATTTCACGAGTTGATGTTTTTTCTTAAGGTAAACATCAACCGGATGTCATTAACCCCTCAATGTTATACCAACGGAGAGAAAGAGGCACTAGTAAACAACCGTTCTTGGAAATTTGACAGTGTACTTGGCGGAGGATGATGAAATGAAAGGCGTGGTACACCTGCTTGGGACTAAGAAGATGACCCTCCAATTTCCTCGTGAAATTAAAAATGGGGCTTTTGGTTGAAGGTAGAATTACGGGGGGGGGGCTTAGCTACCTACAAGTTGCAATATGTTGGGTAAATATAGTGATAAGAGAGCCTATATATGATACATGTACTTTGGAAGATAATTCAGAAACTTGAAATCATATGTAAACTTTCACTTTACTAAGTCTTATCCATTAGTGCCCTAATGGTCTTTTTAAGGACTTCATCGGAGCCTAACCTCCGATGGATTCTGATATGAAAGCTGACTTACTTTGACTAGCTCGAAAAAGCTTCCAATCCCTCATTTTCTCAAAAATAAATTCACCAAACTGATATAAGATAAAATCTGAATTAGTGTGCCTAGATTATTATCCATGAAGAGGCATCACGTGTCTTTTAATTTTTCCCTATCATTAAAATCCAGGATAATTTGATTAATCATTTCTAAGTACACACACATTGGGTATTTCGGTATCTGTTCTTTCCTCAATTTGTGACGTCACTATGAAATCACGATCTTGGACCCTCACCAACTGTCAAGAATGAAGAGCTAAATAGAGTTCCGTTAACCGTCTGCTTTATTATGTTGGCATCATTTTGGTAAAAGGAACATGTCAGGACTATATCTATGATCTGGCACGAGACCCGAAACCTGATATTTCTTTTTGTCAGCTCGTCTACATTCTAAAAGGTGAAGGAAAAAAAAATGGTGTAATTTCGATTTCATTATGATAGGCGTTATTTTCTCGACTTCGTACTGTCTTCGCAGCCTACAATCCACCTATCTAGAGACATTTTATTCCTTATCTTGCATTACTTAAAAAGGTACGAACTTCAAACAATGAACTCCATAAAGCCCATTTCAGAATCTTTTCAATTTTTATATTTATATTTGACCCTCATAGAGCACAACACCGTTATGACGATATAATTTTGATTTCATAGAAGTATGTGGCACAAATAGCATTCTGCACGATAGATTCCAGATAAAAATGTTCCCATAAAATACAATTTTATAGCATGCGGGTGGTGTTTGAAGCACTCTGTCTGTTCGAATTACTAAGAACATTTTTACTTTATCAAACAGGCGGCCTCGCCCAATAATTATTGACTCATAGCCTCTTCCTCTCGCCACAAATTGAAGATTCCTTCACGCTGCTGCTCCACTAAAGTCTTAAACCCCTTGTTATTCTACAGGCCCAAACTGAGGTAGATCTTACACATAGATTAATATGCCTTAATATCCGCAAAAATATTAAAGATAGGCATTAAATAATCACAAATCATCACATGAACCAAAGTGTATTAGAACAAAATGATGACAAACAAAAAGCCAGGTAACATTTACAAATTGTATTAAATAATACAAGTAATGATCACTCGACATCCGAGCATCTCCCGTCCATTTTGTATTGTTTTTGGAAAAGGTGCCCCCACGCAATGCACCTGAACATCTGCCCCCTCCCCCTAAAGAGCATCTGCCCCCTAAAGAAACACATATCAACCCTTTCATATTTTTCGTTAAGCTTGGCTTTGAGGCCCGCGTTATCAAAATGCGTCATAAGTGTGATTTCTTATATTTAAAGGAAAGAATACAACAACATCGAAAAAAGGTTTTTGGCTTAGCTGCCTAGGCTGTCGTTTTTAAAGTTTGACAGATATAAACATGATTTAAGCCCCCTTTCCAACTTGATCTAATACGACCTTTAACATCATACAAAGAGAGAGTCATACAAAGAGAGAGTAGGAAAAAAGGTATCATTTTAAAAAGATGACAGTAGAGGATAAAGGAGAACAAAATTGATCAAGGACACAATATATGACATAGAAGGTTCATAAAATGATTGAAAGACAAAAAGCTGAGTGAGAGAAGGCTAAGATCCTNCCCCCCCCCCCCCCCGCCGCTCGATCCTCTCGGGGAGTACATTTCGACAATCTGGTAACATTTTAATTGGTTTGGCATTAATATCGTCCTAGGAATGAAGCAATCACCATGTTTAAGGGGTAGTTTATGCCTCCCCAATACAGGTTCGCTTGATGGTGGATGACATTTGGTCATTGGTGATGTTGACAGAAAGTTCCAATAGAAACAGCAATCAGAAGAGAATTAGGAAAGAATTACAACTAACCGATAGAACGTCAATCATCATCATCATCCGAGCCCTTTCAGTGACAAATCTATTCATTTTTATTCTTCGACTCTGGAGGTATACAGGTAAATGGGGGATAAAAGAGTCCCTCGCATAGGGGAGGGTAAAACTAACCTCGCAGTGGGCCACACGCGGGTGAGAGTTCCCGATATATGATACGCTGCGCATTAAAACTCGTATTTTTTCGAGAAACAACCATAAATATCGCCCAAGGGTATGCCCAGCTTGACCTTGACTTCAGATATTTTGAACAAAAACAATCGGAAAGTAAGAGAGGGAGAGAAAGAGAGAGAGAGAAAAAAAAAATATGGAAGTAAGAGAGGAGCGAGAAATGGGAGAGATGGAAAGAGAAAATATAGAGAGACAAGGGGGCAGAGGGAGGGAGAGAGAGAGAGAGAGAGAGAGAGAGATGGATAGAATTGAGATGGAGGGAGAAAGCATCATCGCAGAAGAATGCAGAGAATGTGGCATGTTTATGAAATAAATCGGACATAGGAATTGGGAAGTCAGGCAAAAATGGGAATAATACTTCATACCGGTATGACAATTTTGAAAGTACGAATGTTACCAGGCGGTGTGTGACCTTTCAAGTAAAGGGGTTCGGGCAATGACAGAGTACATGTATAATAAACACGTACAATTGAGCGAGTACTGTATCACTGTTTCTCATCACCCTGCACAATAATCCATTTAAAGTACTGGTCATTTAAAAATTGATGTCGAATTCAAACGATCCCTCAAGCATGTTGTCTATATATGCACAGTGCATTCAACTTTGTACGACCTCCTCTCTCATTTGGTTCTTAATTATCTTAAGAAAAACAAAATGCATTGTTTGTAATCTAGATAAGACATGGGATATCATCACTTCACATTCAATTAAAAACAAGAGGCTACAGCGAAAAAAAGTGCAATATTCCAGAGCTTAAATATTTGGGAAAACTCGTAGAACGTTAGCCTCAAACGGATGCTAACGCAGTGCACGCCCTCTTTTCCACACAAGGTCTCCTCTAAACAATCTATTAGTAACAGTCACGTGATGTGTCATATCACCTTCACCCTCATAATCACAAAGCCTGTGCACCCCTCACCAGGTTAACATTCACTATCATCCATCATTCTGATGGCACATTAAGTTTCTTCCCCCCCCCCCATCCAAAATCCACCCCTCTCCTAGCCTATTATAAACTCATCACGTTATATTATCTGTTATTTACCGTAACCTTCTGCTAGCAATGGCATTAATGATACCTATTTCATCTCTTCTCCATTTCATTTCCGGTGTAATTCAACGAAGCATTTCCTGCCCTCCTATATTTCTACTACCATTGATGCATCTCTCTACCCCCTGGTATGGTATTAAACGTATATTTCCAGCTTTAATTCTGTCTTGATGATTGATTTGAGTCTGTTCGTATTACCGACTGCCATGACTGGAAAGAATATCATGGTTTTACACCTAAACGAATAGAAACATAACGTTCGCTCTACACACTCAACGATCTCTAGCAATTAATATTATTATCATCCCAAAGCTACATGCAGGCGAGAATTGTTGTAAGTGAAAAGCTATATTTGCATTTGGGTCTTGCTGAAATTTGTATATGATATATTCTTTTGGCTGAAATAGGCTGGAAATTTGGCACGGTTTTCAGAAACAGCGTCTGGCGCAAACTGTATTAAGGTCATACATAATGGCTCCACCAACTCCATCTCAATCAAAACACATTGATCTGTTCACCAGATAGAAGAGGCATTCAATGTCTGGACCGATAAAGACCAACTGTCCACTGGACAAATGCGGCGAAAACTATCTTGATATCTAATCGAAAATGACGCTGGTTGCAGATAGATGTTGTGTACGGTCGGTCGATGGGGCGGATCATGAGTTTTCCATTCCTCTGCGAAAGATCTCTTCATACACGCAAAGAAGGCATTCTAGCTCACAATCATGAAAATGAAATTAATCGTTTAGGACCGCTGCCCCTGAAACCTGCTGCGAATCCTTCACCCTCCGTTCATGTAGAAGGGTTGCAGACAGGTAAAATAACAGTTCAAAACAACGAATGTTTTTGTTAAGAAAAACTAAGTAGGGGCACCAAATAGTATGATATAAATAGCAAATAAATATATTAATATATAAATAAAGACAAAGGAAGACACACAGGGGTATGACGGGGAAATGGTGGGTGGTTGGGAGGGGTGGGGTTATCAATTAAATTCTGGCGCTGTGGATAGGCCGACGTGATGCGTGGGTGTGGCGTTGCAAAGGAGAGAGAGAGAGAGAGAGAGAGAGAACCACAATCATTTTGCAATGGTTCTGGGTTTGTGTTATGTACATTTGAAACCATTTCTTAGCATCTCAACCCTAAAAAAATA
>BEXV01000524.1:115395-126025 GCA_003118195.1 Hemicentrotus pulcherrimus | reverse complement strand
CCCCCCCCCCCCCCCCTCCAAAAAAAAGAAGGAAATTGCAGTGTGTCTCTACGACACTCCTCAGTAGTAGTGGTATCAGCCTAAAGAATACAGTATTGGCCTAGAATACAAGTGGAATGGATACATGTAGCATACTTCATTGTACGATTGTAAGTACTATTTAAATGGTGAATACAAATGGAATGCATTGTTCCAAACAAGCTGAATTTTTAGACATGAAAGTACTGTGATGAATACAATAATGAGTGCATTATTTATAACATTTCTAAAAAGAATTTTATACATTCGAAGTTGAACGAACTATGACATGAAATCAGAATACAATAAACATGTACCGGTACATGAGTGAAATATGTATCAACCGATGAAAGACACTGATGATATACAGTCAACAAAAAGTGAAAAGTATTATCCAGTCAGGCCGTCACCTTATGATCAACCATACTGCTTCAGGGCAAGTTTGTATTTTCAAAGATTTTTGTTTAGGCTGAAGGCGGTTTATTGACTAAAACCTATATTTACTGTTATATTACTATCATTATCAACATCATAGCGAATAGAATGATTTTCTAAAGCAAACCTTCAATTTCAGCATACCTAATCTTGATCGATCAACAATAAATCAGTGAATTATTTTACTTATCTATTTAACAAAGCATTCAAATGAGAGATCAGTGAGAACTTTTGATTGATCAAATTAATGATCAACAAAAAATACAGAGTACTTTACATAAATCATGACATGTACCACAAGACAAAATTAGTAGAAAAGACTTCATTCTAAATTACCCAAATATAGATAGCATGATACTGGAATTACAAAAATACATCAAATCTATTAGTACCGTTAAGCAAAATACACAAATATTGTCTTTCATTGCCAATATAATGGAATTAATATTTTTGGTACAAAAAAATCAATTTGACAAGACGCACTGACCCTCACTAAAAATCTGCATTGTCAAAAATGTTGGATGCAACTGTTCAGATTGAATTAAGAAAGAATACATCTGTCTTCGTTTGAGTATTCAATTTCAAAAGCAGTTTTGTAACAAACAAGGTACCCAGATATACAATTTCAATTAAAAAATATCTGTCTTATTCTTTTTAGAATATTTATCTACAGATTAAAATCTCCTTTAAAAATACATTCAGAATATTTGATTGAGAGTGCATGTCGCATCATTTACAAGCATTTATCAACATCATTACCTAGTGCCATACATGGTTTGTTTGGAGTAAGAAGGACATTGAATCACACAGTTAATGCTTTTCTTGCTCTAAGCCTAGATCTGTTATAAACTTTCCTTAGTACTCAATGAATAAGATAAGGAATAAACAAAATTATAAAGCATTTTAGAGCAGTACTGATGGCATAATGTGCATAGATATGCATACATACATGTAACTCAACTGTGCACTGTCTACATGATGTAATGTACATGCTGAAAAAGTTAAACTTAGTACCGGTAAGTAAAATCCAAGCACTGATTGGCTACATTTATGTTTCCATTAAAAATACACCAAAACCACAAATGTTGTGGATAAACAGGTCATCAGGATGACAATTTAAATGAATAAAAAGTACTGAATATACACAAAAGTACATAATTAAGCCAAGGTAAGTGTTGTTTAAGGCACTACGGATCTATCACACAGATAACTATTAAAGTACCTAAGTTAAGAAATAGGACACTTGAATAATATTTCTATAAAAAACATTTTCAAAGATAGTACAGGGATGATTACAAGTGGTTTATCACTAATACATGGACCCAAGTAAGCATTTACTACTGCTGCTTGCACAAACTTAACTCTTTGCATGTTAGTTCAGCCTATGATATGGGCCGAAGTATAGTGCAATTCAACAGAAACCATTTCAGCTTGGCAACATTTTCAGCCTAATATACCTGAATTAGAATGTAGAAATTTTACTCTTTGGAAACCAGTGACGCTTGAGTAAATTAAGCAACTTTGATATGAATTGTGTGCAGTACATCCTTGATGTCATCAGTTAGTCTTGACCTTCATTATCTACCAGACCCCGTTCATCATTGCCTGGTGTTGGAGCATCAAGGTGCACATCGTCTACCCTCTCACCATGCCCTGCTTCAGCCCTGTAGGCCGGGGGAGGTTCAGGCATGTGTGCATGGGGCATGGGTGGAGGGGGCATACCTCCGTAGTAGTTTGGTTGGTTGGGATACATACTGGTATACATGGCTAGTTTCTCTGCATCGCTGAATTCTTTGTCTGGTAGAGCACCTGCTTCAAGGTCCTCATCCCCTGGCAGACCGGTCTTCTGAGGTCCAGGGTGAGCTGGGCCTCCGGCTGCTCCCATTGGAGGTACAAAGCCATGGTTATCATAGGTAGTGGGTCCAGGGTTGAAAGTATTCTGAAATAAAACAGTATTGAATCAATATTAGATGAAATCAACAATTCCTTCACTAAATCTTATACATATTAAAGGAATAAGTGAAAGAATGCCTGGATGAATGAGTGAACGAATGAATGTATGAGTGAATAAATGATTGAAAGTTGAATGAATGAATGAATGAATGAATGAATGAATGATTGAATAAATGAATGAAAGAATGAATAGATGGACGAATGGATAAATAAATACATGACTGTCTGAATGAACAAATACATGTAGAAGAATAGATCCATGAATATATGAACAAAACAAAAAATGGCTGAATGGATAGATGGACAAATGACTGAATCAATAAATAAATGAAAGAAGTTACTCTTACATCAAAAACAGGATTGGATGCAGTTGGTACAGTACTAGGTAAGCTGTTGGCATTTAACTGTACATTGGTATTGCCATTGTTGTAAGATACTTCTCCCCCAGAAGTTTCTCTCTTGGACTTCGTTCTGAAAACAATCACATCAAATATAGCTTTAGAGAAATATTTCTTGCGTTCTTTTTTTTTTTCTATCTACCGACCAAAATAAAAATGAAAACAATTACAAATGAACGTTCTTCCACACAAGATACTTCTCAGGCCTATGCAATCACACATTCACTCCATCAAATTGGCTTGTCACAATCTTATGCTGTGAATCAAAATGTGTGCATCTTTTACTGGCACCCTTATATATTGAATGGGCCTTGTAGCAGTGGCATCACTGAATCATTGATTAGGAAATTAAAGAAAGCAACAAATGTTCATTCTTCTTTAAAACTCTTATATAATCAGTTCTATTATATAAATTTTTCTCCCCATTCTTCATTCAGGTATAGTATCTGCAGAGATTTTTGTCACACTCGTGTGCACTGCTTTCAACTAGGGTGCTTACCTTCATGTGTGAGTATTAAGTTTTGAGAACAGTATTATACATCTCAATTTTTTACTCAAAGCTGTGTAAAAATATTTATCCAATCACTTAAATCCATAACAAAAGCAATTTTCTATCAGCTCTAAAAATTACCCTCTTGGATCTTCCATAATAATAATGGCAGTCATTGTGACCTTTGAACTTTGTTGATGCAACTCTATGATATACATCAGCTCTGGTTAAACTTACTTGCGTTTGTAAGCATAGAGGAGCAGTAGAAGCACCAGGATAATGATGATGATAACCAAGGTTGATGATACACCGGCAAGGATAGGCACATTGGATTTGGCTGATCAAGGTAAAGAAGAGAGAAAACAAATCTTTGTTAAGAAAAGTAATGTTCTCCTGGAGTATACGAATGCCTACTTGGCTTGAGAATTATGAACTAGTGAACCTTTCATTTCACTGCTAATCAGTCATTAATAATAATATCATCAAGCACTCTCTTATCATTTTACTCTTTTTACTTTTAAAGTTATATTCACAACTATATTCTCCATAACTTCCTGTCCTCAGCTGTTCTAGTTAGCTGCTCCAATGACTTTTCACTGCTTGGTATGTAAACATGTGGTTTAGGCTGTGCGCAGTGATTCCACACTTGATTTACTTGTTAATGATAATTTTGAAATATACTGGCATAAAATGTTATATACATGATACAATAACTTCCAATATTTCTAAATCAATCTTTCAATCAAAAGTTATTTTCTGAAAAGAGGTTGGTATCCCTTGATTCTCCATGAATGTGTCTCTCTAAAAATTTGAAACCCAACTTTGAAGAAGAAACAGGAACACAAATAGAAAATCCAACTTGACTTACTTTGCTTGGAAGTACTTGTGCAAAATTCACCACCCAGGCCATTGGGGCACCTATATGAAGGAAAGAAGGGAATATTGATGTAAGCAATCAATTTGAAATACACTCCTGCAAAGTGCTACTGAATGATTAATTTCTATGTTTTTAAATCCAATCTTCTTATAACTGAATCCTAACATTTTCCATAAATAATGATCTATTTTTCAATCATAATGACATTTCCTGCTGTCGTCATCGTTTTGATTCTGTAATATGAACTATACTTTGTGCACCTACGGTACATGTACATGATGTCACTTCATTGCCACAATAACTGACTTCAACTATCTAAGTCTCTCTGGGGCGGAATGAACTTAAATCCCTAGCTAGCTCACTAGCACACTACTGTACATGTAGCTGAATACATGTAAACACACATACATGTAGCAATGGGAACCAAACACACAGAGTCTTGTGAGCAAAGGCAGGCAACATTAGTTTCAGAACAGAATCAGCCACAGAGAATTTTCTTAAACAACAACTTCCTCTTCAGCAGAGTGAAGTAACATATACACTTCTTTTAATCAATCTATCCGAGGCTAAGCTCTATGGATATTAGCAAGAATATTACATGGGAGGAAAATAAGTATTGAAAGCAAGTTATCTTACATTGAAGTTTGAGTTCACTATTATTATGGAATATATCAATTACTCTGTAGTGTTATTCAAGAGAGTATGATTTCCAGAGTCTAATAAACAATGGCCTATATTCAATCATAAGCTTTGTACAGAGCAATAAAGTTCATAACTGTTTAGTTAAGACATCAATTTTGATTAGATACACAAGAGAATCAACTTAAAGGTGAGATATAGTCACAAACCATGAGAGGTTCCAAAATTAAAATTGGATGAGGCTCAACAGTTGAACATTATATTGTAAGGTTTCTGAATACTACTTAAATAGAATCTAAGAACAGAAGATAAGTGCCATCTTTCATGGTTCTCCTTGAAAACAGGGTTTACTGTACATCTGACTAACTGACTGATAAGTTGATCAGCTAGTCATTACTTGCCAAATATGTTTATGCACCAACACTGAATTATATTTATGCGATACCCTGGTCATTTGCATGATTATACATATGTTTACATGCATGGACCAAGGGTATGTCAATTTCATCCCAAAGATATATTTACATGTTTGCTTCACTGTCAAATAAAACAAATCATATCAATCTGGCAGTTTGCTTGATTTTGTCATAATTGAACTGATTAATTGCTCTCTGGATTGTCTGCTTTAATAGTTACATGTACATGTAATAGTTACATGTTCAATTGTCCTACTGAATTTAGGCTGGTTGACAATATCTCTTAACTTGATGAGCTGAAAAGACCAATCAACTGTATAGCAGCATGTTTGATAGACTGATTAAATGACCGAATGGCAAAAGCAAAATCAAGTGCTTGTTGTTGGAGAAACCCATGTCAGGATAAGATTTATAAAGTAATCATCAACATCATCATTACACTGATACCCATTGGCACACCCCCCCCCCCTCCCCCCGCTACATTGAATATTTTTAATATTCTCTTCCTTTCATTTTCAGTTGGTGATTATGATTTAGATGTAATTTCAGCTTACCTGCAGCTACCATCACTTAGACATGTACCTCCATTTCTACAATTGCAACCTGGAGAGAGAGAGAGAGAGAGAGAGAGAGAGAGAGAGAGAGAGAGTATAGTGTCACAATTCACTATTCTGACAGCAAAAACTTGTACTATGCACTCAGTATAAAGAAATATACTGCATGTACTGCATATACTACTGTTTATTTTTAAATTCAATGGCTACAATCACGTCATAATACTGAATGTGTTTTGCTTTAATGTGAGGTATATTGAATAATTTTCAATAACTTTTCCACATAATTTTTTTTTTCATTGTTTAAAAAACACATTAAAAGTCAATAAATTGTGAAATTGTGAATATGCATAAATGAATTAAATAACTATGTCAAATAACTAATGTTTTAGTTTAGTGTCACTCTGACATGCATAACTTCATACATGTATTCATAAGTTATGAATATGCAGTCAGTAGGCTAGAAATTTTCTGGAACAGAATCTTCCTATTTACAGCATGTTCCATTCTAGGTATAGTGTGCATATATATATATATATATATACTAACCTTCATCACATGATGATACTATGCCATTCCCTGATGGACTGGGTTGTAAAAGACACAGATCTCTGCAGTTTTTACCTGAACAAGGGTTGTCAACTGCAAACAAAGAGAGAAATTACAAACTTGTCATATTTTCCCTTTCCCCATATGGTGACAGCATTTTTGTTTCAGACATAATGGACCAAAAAATGTTAAAAACTGGAAAAATAGCTGTACACACTGGAGGATAAAACACATAAGTCAGGCCCATATCCTACAAAAAACCAAACCCTAATGCTGCATGGGTTTGAGCTTTTGTTTGAAATCGAAACAGAGTTACCAATGAGTTCTACCCCTTGAAGACTACATGTGTGTGTCCATAAAAAGATTGGGATAACAAACAACCGCCTCCATGTAAGACAAACATTCATTGGGAATGCAATGGTCACTAAAGAGGTTGGTTGAATACCATACCAAACCACATTGCTTCTTGACATTATTGTGACTCATGTTTCTAGTTTGCGCTATAGGACCAGACCATGGAAGTCTTGCGATATGACTCACTTTATAAGTATGATCGATCCTATCTACTGTGGCCACTTAAGGGAAACAGAGAAAGTAGTCAGGTACTGTAGACTAGTGGCCTTTCTAGGCAGGTTCTAGACAAAATATATGGCCACTACAGGTGAAATGTATCGAGAGGCAGCCACTTAGACAGGTTTGATTGAATTTATAATAAGAAATTTACTCCACAAAATAGAATGTCTCGTTCTAAATAAATTGTTTTTACTCACTGTTTTGAGGATATCGATTGACCTGGAACATCTTGAGTCCACCAGGGTTGGTCAAGCGACTGACCTCGGTTAGATTCTTAGACGGGTTTAATCGATTGGCCTTTCTGACCTCTCCGCTCATGCTAGCTGTCCAGTAGAACTGGTCTTCAAACACTTCAAGGTGGAATGGATTATACAGGGCTGTAGGAGAAGTGAATCACAAACAAGTACAGAATGATGTGAATTCAAGGTTGGTAGCAGATTAAAGGTAAAGAATTGGAAACGCCCCAATTTCAAAAAATGAAATGGAAGCTCTCATTACCAAACATGATGATACAAAATTAGCCGGGAAATCACCTACTAATTTATATATTTGGTAAATTTGTTTCTCTCATGGTCTGCGAGAGATATAGGGTAGTCCCATATACATCTTTCTGTGTATAGTGCTTGTAACTTTACGAAGAATGGGCCAAATTTCTTATCATTTTGATGATTCCAGAACCTTGCAGATCGATGCTAGATGCAAGATGATCAACCTTTTCTGATCGATTCCACAACGTTTCTTTTACAATGCAATCGCATGACCATAACTGGTCTTTACCTTTAAACTTCACATCATGACCACCCCAAAAATTAAAATGACATTTGTTTCCTGCTTGTTTTTCAACTCTTTACCAATTTTAGTCAGCTAATAGAACCGTGGACAGCTGCGGTCGACTCTTGTCACATTGACAGTGTATATGAAACTGGACTCCAAAACAATGTGGCAATTTAGGATTTCAAGGCACAGCGAACAAATCCATCTATATGCTTGCCCATGGTACCCCTTTTCTTCTTCTTTTTTGGACAGGTTATGAAATCAAAAGTCAAGTCAGGGTATCAAGGTTAATCGATTTAATTCTAATTTCAATAATGACAATTGTTTTCTTAATCAAGATAATGTGATTTGGTAGGAATTGGAATTGCCTGGATTTATTGGTCATAGTAAAGACTTGTTCACACATGGCACAGTAAGCCATACTTGCTGAGTACTTGCTGAATACAAACGGAACACCACAAGTGAGGTGGATGTAAGCACTTCTCTAGATTACATTACCAAATCACACTTGCCATGATAAAAAGCCTTCCATAGATATAATCATATATTCCTTGTGAACAAAAGCTTTGGTAGCAATCAAAAGGAAAACCTGTATGAAATCAGATAATTTCAATGAAATGAATTTTTGTAACCCCATGGAATTTAGAGAGCAGATTAGCACAAAATAAGTTAGAAAGAAAGGATAATCTGTGTCTATTATTAAAACTCTCTCTCAAGTAGTGCTTTATAATCATTAGAAAAGATGAATGCATTTGATATAAGGTCACACAGTGAGGAAGATTCAGAAAGCTATACAGATAATGTTAGAAAGTCTGACAATGACAAAGTCCAAAGAAGTACTGCACACTATTAACAATTCACTACCCATTGCAACCTTCACAGGTACATGAGCTTCTTTTGTGGCAAGACACATGATCCTTTGGCATAGAATGACTTTGAATTGCACATGAGCACAGGAAGTAAGAAGTCATTGAACAGTTTCAATCTACGTGCTTTTGAAACGAGTTTTCTGTTCACATTCACACAATCTAACACATTAACATGTGTACATGGTACTGTGAATACATTAGTACTCTTCTGGACAAGAAAAGCGCAGAGCCATATTTTGATTGATTCGTTATTGGCATTTCAATATGAACTCTTATATACATGTAGGATGGATGTATGATGGATAGAACCATTATCTTTTCAATGAGTATGGAGATCCACAGAATTACATAACAAAGACGTTCTTTATCATAGCACCAGGCATAGGGTTTTTTGGTTTGAAAGATTTTAGGGATAGAATCTATGAAGAAAGTGAGAATGTGAAGATTCCAAGAAATTGTAGAAAGTAACATCAACTTTGGTACATACACTGTAGTAGAACATACACACAGTGTATCAACTACAATAGTAAGAACACCAGCTAAAGAGGGCAACATGTGCAGGTTTCAAATATAATATAGAAAATGGAGAAATTTTCAAGATCGAGAGAGAGAGAGAGAGAGGGAGAAAGAGAGATAAAGAGAGAGGGACCATTAGAGAAAATGATATAAGATTTTATGTAGCAACAAGGAAAAAATATAACTGAATCCTCCTTCATGGTTTCTGTCTTAACTGACTGTGATACGTCCCCACAATTTACATGGAAAGATTGATAAGAATTATATGAATGCATTTCAAACATATCTAAACTGTATGATCACATATGATTGAAGTTTCCACAGGGGATATTTTTCTGAGATATGAACTTATCCTTTCAGTTTTTGAACTGGTTGATGCTATGAAAATACTAGTAAGTGGACTTCAGCAATGAATCCCTTTCATATTTTTTGCTTATTATACAAACCCTGCTACATATCATTACGTTCAATGACCATCAGTTATACATCACCCCCAAACCTGTAAATAATGCCTAGACAGGGTTTAGAAGCTGACATATGTTTTTATACAATATGAACNGCACCACCTTTGCATGTTAGGAGCTCGTTACACTATTCAAATAAGAGCGAGGGGAAACCCGAGTGTAGTAGTTCATCTCCACATCCCAATCCATAATATTCGGAGGAGATAACAAAGGGTCACTACGATTAGAGATTCAACAGAGTAAATCACAGTTTATATGTTTCATGAATTCCTTCACTCTCATTTGGTTAAAACCCCCTAGACTTTTCACATTGTTCGTAGTATGTGATGGTAACTCTGTATGTGTGCTACAAATCGACTGTGGCAGTCCATTGCTTGTTCTATTACTCAACCAAAACAAGGAATGACCTAAGGAGATTGATAGCACTTGATATTTTAAGTTTACATAATTGATGTTTATTTAGAGTTTAAGAAGGAGATTGATAATACTTGACATCTGAATGTTAACTTACGACATGCTTCTCTGGATTCATCACTTCCGTCACCGCATTCATTCCCTCCATCACATTTAAACTCTTCTGGGATGCAACGATTGTTGGTACATCGGAACTCATCCATCTCACATCCTGGATTAGTTGTTGCTTTAAGACACAACAGACGGATCATCAACAAAATGACAGATTATTTTCCACGCTAAATTTTGTCTTACTGTAACTCTGCAATCACTATGGATAGAAATTTCATATTGCTTCAATGTATTTGGTATATTGTACATATATAGTACATGTAATTGTGCTGAAGTCACCTGTGGCAGCTAGCCCACTGCTTGTTTCATTAATTGGCTATAGTCGGCATAGAGCTAAGGAAAATCATCAGTAGATTCACAAAACTGGATAAAGAAAGTCATGTGATCCTATATCTGAACGCCATTACATGATGACTAACAATAAAAAAGGTGCCTATATATTGTGGGGATTTAAGGAGAACAGCCATTCATAATTCAATGTTTATTACTTCTCCTAAATAGAATTATCTCAGTCAACATTACTGAAGCGATAAAGTGCAGCTGCACATTAAGAGTAAATGTCTTCTTGGGGGGGGGGGGG
>BEXV01000524.1:70931-88103 GCA_003118195.1 Hemicentrotus pulcherrimus | reverse complement strand
AGACTTGTGAAGAATGTTGAAAATGTATTGAATAAATGTTTCCTTCATCTCAAATTCATGATGTTACATTATCTTTATGATATTTGAGAATGCATAGGTTAATTTGCATAAATTATGAATATGCAAATTACGCATTTATGAATTTCAATCTGGAAATATACAGGGAACTAGAATCATTACAAAAATTGTCAGACTCCACTTTTTGAATGTTAATTGAAACTCATTATTCATATGAAACTTCTTTTCTAACACAAAATAGTTATTTTGATGTAATTAATAATGATAATTCATGCAAATTTGATGCAATTTTCAAATATTTATTTTCTTTTGTATTTTAATGTTTTTTATTTATTATTATATCTATTGTTTTATTTCTAATGTATTCTTTTTTTTGTTTTTTTGTTCTGGAATACATCAAGTTACTTTGAGAAACATATAAAAGCAATTTGATATCAATTCATAGGAAGAAACACATCTAAACCTGTATTCACATTTCTGCTTGTACATTTTATAGCACATTTTTTATGACATGCGCATACTAATTGTTATGTAAAACCTTAAAGGTATATCTGATTTGGACGAAAATGGTATCAAAATGTGCGTAAGACTTGAGGGAAACAAGTCATGAAACGACAATTCAAGATTCCAAGCGTTTGCGGCGCATTCTCTGAAAATGTCGAGGGGGGCCTCCCAGGCCCCCCCCCCAGTACAGTAAGGGTTAAGTAAAAAAGGTTCATCAAAATCGATTCCTTTTTGAGAATTGAAAAAATGAAAAAATGTCTTGTTATTTAATTTTCTCATTTCACTTTAGATTTCACAAAGCACAATTAGTTGAAAATATGAATTTTCTTCTTTTTCAACTAATTCTGTATTCTCTGTCTGTCTTGATGATCTTTGTGCCTAAAATAATTTATATAGAGATTGTGTTATAGTCTTTAAGAGTTATATAAAACATCCCTCATGTCACCATCATCCCAATTAACCCTATCCTTGCTGAACTGTGGAACTACCTTTATATGTCAAAAACTCTCTGACCGTCAACCATTAAAAACTTGTCTTAGACACATTTATTCAAAATTGATTTTGATGATTAACTTACTCTGTGCACATTGATATGTATTGTAATTTGCAGGTTTATCTGAATTTTTTTATTGTCTGATATATAATTGTTTGTCAATGTATTTTATTTGTGATACCCTTAGTGAAAGCGCTTTATAAGCATCGTTTTATTATTATTATTTAATTATATAAATATGTAGATTTAATTCTCACCGATACAAGTGACTCTGTCTGAAGCTAAGACAAATCCCTCAGAGTTACACATGCACGTAAAGCTTGTTGCTGTATCAACACAGGTATCCGAACAAGGTCTTTTCGTTGTGCATTCATCTATGTCTGAAATTCAAACAAATCATGGAGGAATACAGATATCATAATCATTTCAAATCCTACTTCAAGAAAAAGAAGAAAGCAAAATTACTTATAGCCCCCGGCCTCAAAAGAGTTTGGAGCCCACAAAATTTTATTGCAAAATTTCACTCAAAAATAATCATAATATTATTATTCTGGTGTGCAATATCATAATACATACGGAGCAAATATCAAAGCATCATGTCAACAAGGATTAATGCTGATATAAAATTGAAAATGAAAAAAACAGTTTTTGTCTTACCACAGAATCTTTCATCTGAACCATCTTCACAGTGTACAGACTCATCACATACCTGGCTTGAACTCACACATTGACCATTTTCACATGTGAACTGGTCAGCATTACAGTTGGCTGCACAAAAGAATAAAGAAATATTGGATAGAGAATGCAATCTATGCCATATGCAACATTTTCTACAGTGCTGTAAAAATGACCCCCTTTTCACTGTGAATCACTGTGGATACTTTATGAATGATATTTACATGTTTATCCTAGATTATGAATGGTGAAAATCTACCCATTCTCTCCTACATGTGTAGATTAAATGTGACAAATATAGATTTACATTCTTACATTTAAGAATGATAATGCTACAGTAAGGATACAGACACAAGCTTGTTTATTAACATGTCAGTTAAATTTCCATGATACCAATAAACTTTAGAAAAGTCACTTGCTTTGCACATCTTCAATGCTTCTTTAAATCAGAACAAATATTTCCAAGATGCATTATATCTTTAGTCTTTACCATGAACATACAAATCTTGCTATATAGAAACAAAACCATTGCCGAGTTGTAGTGAACATATCAGAGAATTCAGAGTGAACGAGTTAATATGTAAATCACGTTTTCAATTGATCACTGTTCATCTCAAGGACAACTCTTTGACTTTTTCTTTATCTCTTTCAATGCCACAGAAATTATCTCTCTGTGCGACGTTGCATTCATCATATTTGATATACCAAAGGGTTTAATTTTATTGAACTGTTTCCATTGCAAGATTTATCTATAATGGTGTTAAGAAGGTTGTTATGGAGCTAATCAAGACTGTCAATGAGTAGTTTTGCAAAGCTCTTATATTGCACAGAGAAATCCTCAAGTCAATTGGTGTCTATGGTTTTGTGCAAAATTGCATTTGTGGCATTTGAACGAAGAAAGCAATCAAAGGGTTAAATGTAAAGTCCAGTTTTGGAAACGCCCCAATTTCAAAAAATGAAATGGAAGCTCTAATTATTACCAATCATGTGAAAGAATATGTTTTGACTAATACATGATGATACAAAATTTGCCGGGAAACCGCCTAATAATTGATATATTTGGTAAATTAGTTTATCAATGGTCTGTGAGAGATATAAACGCACGTGTCGCGCATGTGTGCGTATAGTCCCATATACATCTTTCTGTGTAACGTGCTTGTAACTTTACAAATACTGGGCCAAATTTCTTATCATTTTGATGATTTCTGAACCTTGCAGTATACACCATTGCTTATATGCTAGATGATCAACCTTTTCTGATCGATTTCACGTTTCTTTCACAATGCAATCGCATGACCATAACTTGTCTTTCACGTTTCTTTCACAATGCAATTGCATGACCATAACTTGTCTCTCGCTTTAAGGAAGGTTACTACTTACGGCAATCCCTCTCATCAGAACCATCCCTGCAATCATTGTTCCCATCACATCTCTGACTGACTGATACACAGACTCCATTACCACACTTGAATTGAGTGACTGTCGAACATTCAGGATACTCTGAAAGGATATAAAGACCATGGCGAGCCAATCAATTAATGAAATAAGAACATCACAAGTAAAGCAAGAGTTTCATGGCAGTTTTGCAATAATATTGTTAAAATGGCTATAGTTAGTTTAGAAACCCAAAATATTCACACAAAAAGTTTCTTTTTTTCATCTGTTGCTTTGTTTTAAACAACTTTATATTGTAACTTATTCTCAAAACAAAGCTTAATCATAATTATTTTGCCCCTAAAAATCCAAGACTTCCACACATGCAACTACCAGAAATGAAAAAGTTTTAATGTAATATACATGTATATTGCAATCTATTACAGTCCGTTTCAACATTCATTTCTGCATGCTTCTCAATGCACTTTCAATGAAAATTGTTAGATCTATATTATTTTCTCAGAGCAAGAACATAGAGCATTAAACTCTGTGATAAATGCTTTTCAAACAGATGTGTACTATGCTTTAGCACTGGCATTTATAATTTAACAGTATATTTGAGAGAATCAAGCCTACCAGGGAACCATTATAAAAAGGATTGAAGAAAAATTCATTGTATTGTCATAAACTGAAGACAACTTTGTAGACAACCTATTGTTCAAGCACTGATTTGAATCCTAAACCTCTTGAGTGGAATCCAAGTGAATACACCACTACATCAATACATATTACACCAATAGCGAATGACTTACCACAGGTATCGTGTTCATCTGACGAATCACCACAGTCATTGTAGTGATCACATTCATACATCATTAGGATACACAGGCCATTGGCACAGGTGAATTCATTGGCACTGCATGGAATGTCATCTGGATAAAGACAAAAGGGAATAGATTCATACATACAGTGTGAAATTAAAAAATATAAAAAAATGATACAAGAGTGAAGGGCGCTTTAGCTCAGGAAAGTTCCAAAATAATTCTGGTCAACTGATAAGAATTTTTACAAGAATGATCTCCTATTAACAGAAGCTTGTCTAGATCAGGCAAATTATTATTTATATATAAACAGAAGTAAAAAGGAAATGTTTATCATTGAAAAAAAATAAGCATGATATTTGTCTACATGCACACATACAGTGGAGTACCGGAGTCTGATAGACATGCATGGGTACTATACAAGAACCCACTATTATTAGTATTATCATTATTATTATTTTTACTGATGAAACTTGAATAATGGCAACCTTTACTTGTGCACATGTACTGTACACTAGTTATTACATCACAAATCTTATTATATCCTGCATCAAAAATTTGTTGGCTTTTGATTGGTTGAGAGTTTGTCACATGACCAGAAATATTTTTAGAAAGTACTATATGAGAGTACTATTTGGGAGTTGAAAACAAGATGTGATTTTTTTTTTCTTTTTCAAATCTTAATTTAATGAAAACAAAATATGTTAAATCTTTTTAGGTAAAAATTGACATTTTTTTCAAATAAAATAAATTTTTGATGCAGGATATAAAACAAATATACCATGCCTTCTATTCGAGGCACTGGTTAAAACTATGTGCCTCGTTGACTCCAAAGGTTCCATTTGCTTCGGGGCTGCGCCCCTCAGCAAATAGTACTATCGGAGTCACTTCTTGCACATGGTTTTAACCAGAACCTCTCAAGACAGTGTATATTTGTATACTATATACAGTCAAACCTGCTTCA
This sequence comes from Hemicentrotus pulcherrimus, assembly GCA_003118195.1. Classification (NCBI taxonomy): domain Eukaryota; kingdom Metazoa; phylum Echinodermata; class Echinoidea; order Camarodonta; family Strongylocentrotidae; genus Hemicentrotus; species Hemicentrotus pulcherrimus. Next base: position 83,254 of record BEXV01000524.1, on the reverse strand, counting down.
GTGACCACCGGTCTACAAAGACCACATTTTTTGTTTCCCTTGAAAATGGTTTCTCATTGAAACATGTACGAAAGGAACCTGTATATAAAGACCCCCTGCCTTTAAAGACCACTTTTTCTGTCTCCTTTGAGTGGTCTTTATAGACAGGTTTGACTGTACAGTGACTTACTTGTTCCCATGCATGTATCATCATCTTCATCTTCAGCATATTCACACTGTGCTACACCATCACATACTTGGTTGGTTGGTATACATCTCTCCCCGTTAAAACGCTTTACAGGACAGGTGAAGTAACCCGACCTACACACATGATCACCTGCAGGAAAAACATATCAATGAGCAATAAAGATACCTTACTAAAAGGTCCTATCTGATTGAATTGTATCATAGTTTTATGAGTTTATATAGTCTACATACCTATATGTACTCAAAAGTGTGCGATATTGAGATGTAGTTCACTTTAAAAGCAAACTTACTACAGTCAAGGTTTAAGAGTGTAAATTCGGTCTACTGACTTCATGGATTACCAAGTCAAAGTGTCAACCATTTCATTAAAAACAAATAATTCAGTAACATAAAAAAATAATGATTATAATATTCTTGATTTATATTGCACCTAATCGTCTTTGACATCTGTAAGTGCTTTACAGAAATATTAATACCCCATTCATCACATTCAGGCTTGCCCGCATACAATTTATACACTTTCTCCAGTCCCTGTTGAGCATTTCAGCCAGGCAATGCTTCCATTGCTGAGCGATAGCTTTCACATCCTACCTGGTGTTCAACTTTTCTTTGCAATTTCAGTTTGATACTACATTAACATTATTTTCTCTAACATAAAAGATAGGTTTTGAAACATGACCCCAAGTTATTATTTCTCCCCCAAATTTCAAGTAGTCCTCCACAGGATGAAACTGAAACGAAACTTCTCCCTCAGTCTCTGTTTAATCCCCCTTCAAACTCAACGGCCCTTAACAGGACTATATCTACATGGTGAAACTGCAAACTGAATGAATGTCACACACAATAACATCCAAAACTGAACCTTTAAAGATCATCTGACCCCAAGTTATAGACCTCTAGAGTAGTACTTACTGCAGTCCATGCTTTCATCTGATCCATCTGTACAATCATCAACTCCATCACACACCTTGAGATCTGAGATACACCGACTGTTACTGCATTTAAAGTGAAGATCAGGACATTCCCATGTAGATGGTACATCTATGGTAGAGAGAGGGTAAAGACAAGGTAAGAGGATGGTGGAGACATGGTAAAAGGAAGATAGAGACATGGTAAAAGAATGGCAAGACATTACAAGGCTAGGGTAAACATTTATGGTAAACATTACCATGTAGTCACTCTCTCAAAAATATAGCATACATGTGTTTAATGAGTTACATAGTTATTTCTTATGTCTCATATGAAGAAGTTGATGGCATACGACGGCAAACAAATGAGTATCTTCCATGAAGAAAGCTGTATCTTTAGTATGAAGAAGGTATATCTTTTATTAAAATAACAAAAGAGCATATGTCTTATACAAACAAGCTTAAAGAAGCTCAGTTTGGTTTCCAGACTACGACATAACTTAAGTCATCTTCCTAAACCACCAGATCAAGTGAGAAGCTTAATTTGTACCAGATTAATTAATTAGTTACAAAAACCTCCCCTTGATAGTTTAATATACCTGTGCATGCTGCTGGTTCATCAGTTCCATCAGCGCAGTCATCCTGGCCATCACAAAATTTATCTCCAGGCACGCATTTTTTATCAGATAGACAAGTAACAAATGAGGAAGGACATGCAGTAGTGGCTGGAAAAGAAAAAAGAGAATTATCAAATCAAATTAGTCAAAAGGCAGAATGGTGTTAAAGAACAAGGTTGATTGATATCCATTGAAGCGAACCTTGTCAAGGAGGTACATTGTACATTGTATAATTGTGTGTTTAGCCAGTTGATTTCTCTTTTGTTCAATTCATTGGCACACATAAATCTCTAGCCAGAAGATTCTAATGGAATAAAGGGTACTGATCTTATGTTTGGTGTTGTTCTCTGAGCCATGCAAGTTTACACTGTTATATGTACATGTACATGTAAATTTACTTGTAAATTCTGAGTTTGTGGAGTTGGTACACTGATTTATGGTGCGTCAAATGTCTATCTTTCCAATTGACATTTAAGAAATAAGGCACTTATCCTTTTGAAATGCCTCATCTTTCATTAATCTGTGCATGCATGCGTTAAATTTGCTCTTGAAATATGTAAAGACAAAAAAATGAATTTCATCAAACACCATGGCAACACAAATCTGTGCAGATGAATGATCATTTGTCAGTTTGATGAAACTTTAATAACAAGAATTTTTAATTCTCACTATATGCAATCACAATCATTACAGCTGGATATATTAATAAAGCAAACTGAAAGGTAACAAGCATGTACTACATGTATGTATACGCATACATGCCTCATAGATGCACATGTACACTGTACACTGCCTGGAATGTCATGTACTTATAAGGCCTACTCGTACTAGTTGTAGTACTCTTGTTAAAACCTTCACAACAACATGACATGGGTATTTATAACTTTTACTACAAGATATCACAATTAACAGAGGAAAAAAGTAGTCAAACCCACTTTGGTGACTACCTTGAGAGAAAAACCAACTGTTAAGAAAGAGTGCTTGCCTTTATATATGAAAAACATTTGTTTCCCTTTGAGTAGATTTTCTTATTGAAACCTGTATTAAAGGAACCTTTAAAGGTAAAGACTAGTTATGGTCATGCAATTGCATTGTGAAAGAAACGTTGTGGAATCGATCAGAAAAGGTTGATCATCTAGCATCTAGCATCTGCAAGGTTCTGGAATCATCAAAATGATAAGAAATTTGGCCCATTCTTCGTAAAGTTACAAGCACTATACACAGAAAGATGTATATGGGACTACCCCATATCTCTCACAGACCATGAGAGAAACAAATTTACCAAATAGACCTATATGAATTAGTAGGCAGTTTCCCAGCCATTTTTTTGTATCATCGTGTATTAGTCAAAACATATCCTTTCACATGATTGGTAATGAGAGCTTCCATTTCATTTTTTGAAATTGGGGCGTTTCCAATACTGGTCTTTACCTTTAAATAAAAAACATCCTTTTCCACAGACTGTTCTTCTCTACTTTAAGCTGGTATTATATACATGTACATGTTTCACTGAACTTTATATTAAACATGACATACACAACTCTATTTACTGCTTCAGTAGTTATTAGTAATAAATTCCAAACATTTTTCTTGGACCCTTCTTGACATTGAAAACAAGCAATACCAAGTTCTAAAATATCATTATTATTGTGTTTTACTTTTTAATCTTTTCACCCACTACATGAGTTGATCTGCACTTCATGAAAATCTTTTTCTTTCTCCAAAGATATATAGTCTAATATTTTCATTTCAAGAAGGACGGTATCTTTTAGAAACTTACCACAAAAGGTGGCATCTTCATCTGAATTATCTTCACAATCATCTTTGCCATCACATCGCCAGGAGGGGTCAATGCACAGGTTGTTATCCGTCCCAGGGCAATGCTCATAATCCGCACGGCAAGGTGTTAGCGTTGCTGGATTGGGCAAGAATTGTTGGGTTACAAATCAATGTACAGCATTTTAATAAGATGTTAGGAGAGAGGAAAAAGGTATTCAAAAGAGGGGAGAGAGATAAAAACAGAAATTACAGAACTAGCAAAGGAGAAAATTGAGAGATGGTGAGGAGGAAAGATAGTGCTCAACGAAACATAAAGAGAATTAAGAGGATAGAAAATTGATCGGTTTACTGATCATATGTGACATACTTCAAATCAGAGAATCCTTATAAATTCACATTGTTTGTGGCAGAATCATTGGGCTAGGACTTCCAGAGTTCTTGAAGGAATATCCCATGAAGTATTAATGGGCTCATCAGAACAATCAGAAAGAAATCAGTTTGGTTTTAGCGTCGTATAATCAGATGTGCAAACTAAACTTGTCAACTGCGAAGGAAAAGGACCAGAGTACGATCATTCCTACAGTCAAATTTGACAAAATTTTCCATTGTCCCAGTATATAAACCTGGAATGCTTATATTCCATGATCTCCAAAAAAATTGCATTTATATTTCTGACCCCTTAATCAAACTAATTAATCACCATCTGTCTCGAGTATCAGGAATTCCACTACTAATGCTCATTTGCCACACACGTCACAGACACAGACAATGGCTCTACTCCAAAGTACAATATTACTTTGATAAATTATTACATTCCGTCCAGATCTTTAGGTTCTGAAAACTTCACAAATGTCCTGTTCTTCCTAAGCTAACCGGGGGGAAAGAACCTTAATTGCTGTGAAATGCTCTCCCTCAAGAGATTTGTGTAATAACAGATCAGTTGAAGTGATTAAAAAACATCTAATTAGGCATATCATAATAATAATATCATATCATATTATAATAATAATAATAATTAGGCATATCATTAATTGTTCTGTTATTTTTAAATGTTCTATCTTACTTTTGTTCAATGTGGATGCTTAAAAGTGATATTTTGTTCTTCACAAGTGTAGGTTACCTTAAGCGTTTGATTTTAAGTGGATTCATCCTTATTCTTTGATTTATTTATTATCATCATCATCATTATTATTACCACTGTCATTATCATTATTATTACCATTATCAATATCATTATTATCAATATTATAATTATCATTATAATCATCAATAAAATTATTATTATCAATATTACCGGTATCAATATCATTAATATTACTATTATTATCATTTTTATTATAATAATCATCAATAACATTATCATTATCATTATCATTATTATTACTATTATCATTATTATTATCCTTTCATCTGACTTACAACAATTAAGTTCATCATCAGCTCCCGGGCAGTCAGCTACTCCGTCACATCTTCTGGATGATTCAATACAAGTCCTAGACATCGCACATTCATACTCCATGCTACTGCACTGGCTATGCACTGTAATACAAAAATATAGAAACAAAGAAGAAGTAAGAGTACACTGGCTATACAGTATGTACAGGTATGTGAACATTCATGTATGTGTATGCAATGATACCAAAATAAGAGAGCAGAGATAGTATGAACATTTATGAAGTATAAGTATGAAGTATAAAAGAATGTACCCCTGGTAAAGAAAATGAAAGTTAAAGTATGAATTTGGAACTTGTGTGAAAGGACGTATTATTTTCATTTCATCGTATTTGGTATTATCATCTTCCCAGAGATTGATTGTATAAATTATACACAATCATCAACAGAGAAACAACAGAGAAACCTGATATATTATGTTTATTTGTTTTTTGCCTCAGGGGTGTAATACCATTTTGATATTATTTTCTTCTTGTATACATTGTACATGTACATTACCACAAGGATGAGTAGGAAACATTACTACCGGGTAGATACATGTAGATACATGTACTATGTGATGAAAATGTCAGGGGAGGATCAGACTGAAAATTCTCTTTTTAGGAGGGGACGGGACTGAAAATTACCACTGTGTAAATAAAAACAAGATATAATCAGTTTGAATGCACAATTACAAAGAGAGGGTAAAGCATTTCTTAGGTCGAATTTCGATGGCTATTCATTTTATTTTCATATCACAAAGAACTCATATTGGTGCCTGTAAATAGGGTAGAGAATTAATAAAGCTGTTTTTCTCCCAACTCATTGCGTGCCCTTGAGACACAATGCATGGCTAACCCAGAAAAGGTTTGTAATTGTAACAGATTCGTTTGTCTAAGCTTCCAGTCTGCATCCATTATCCAACACAGAATATTATATCATGACCTATTTTTCATTGGACACTATGGCACAATTTAACTTAACTCACACACGCACGTATACAACAACCTTGTTCTATTTTTGTTTTCATTGATGTTGATACACTTTTTTAATTAATGGTACAGTGACTGCCAGAAGAAGAAAAAGTAAAAATTTTCATGACAATGAAACAAGTCCATTCATAACAATTAAACAACTAGCAAGTCAGAATAGTGGTCATGCACATACATGTAGAACACTGACTAAATTTGAGGAAATTCTGAAAGTGAGGTAAATGTAGATGCTGACAAAAATTTTAAAAAATAAGCCTTTAATTCAATGGTTACAATGAAATATGCATGACCCAAACTGCCAATAAATGTTGCACTTTACAAAGGTCATGTACAGTCATCAGTAAGATACATATATGCCAAATGTTCTATCCGGTTCAAAACCCTCCATACAAATAAAATCTTAAATATTTACATGTAATTGCATTATTCTGAATCATTATTCCTGAAATCCTGTATTCAGGGAAACCTCAACGATCAATATTTTACAAGTTCAAGAGAAACCCCACAAGAAAAATAAACATCCTGGATCTTTGCAAATATCCATTTTGACCAAATATTTTCAATGTAATTAAATGTGAGTGATTAACTGAAGAAGGCAACCCAAATTTCTGACTGATATTTGCTACTCAGCCCACGTCTAGTTTTCAGTTGCTCACACAAAGGAACAATAAGTCAATATTTTCCAAAGGTTGGGCAACAACAGGGCCATATTCAGGGGCCATTTTAAGGGGACTTTTATTTTCTAGCTCCTCAAGATGGTACCCCATAGGAAAGAAATGAGCCTGCCACGTACATGTACATGAGTCAATGGAAATCAGGGAATACCCTTTAAAAACAATATGTTAACAATGGTACATACTACTTAAGGACAATGCATGACTGTTAACCGATTTTTCTTGAATGATTAATAAAACCTGTCGATTCATTTGAAGTGATAAAGCAATCGCATTTCTTTAAACCAGGCGTACCTTTATAGCTAGAACAATACATGTACAATGTAGCTGGGAAGGGGGAGCAATTATATGTTGGCTCTAAAAAAAAATTTAAAAAAAAAAAAGGTTGATTAACAAAAAATATTAAAATGATTATTACTTTTTTTAAAGTACTGTATTATCATTATCATCATCATCAGTACATTCAGTATATTCTTATCATTACTATTACATCCTTTTCAACAAAAACAGGACAGCATGTAAATAAACATGCAAGAGGAGGATGCTGCCCTGTAGATTTCTAACAAATGTTTGGGAAATTAATGCATCACACTTTATGTAAAGTTCACAAGAGCTCATGGTGATATTTTGGCACAACATATTTTTTTCATCCACTTTGTACAGTTGGTGACTTGGTGTACATGTACAGTACATGTACATGTACAGTACATGTACATTAAATAGATTTTAATCATGCATAACCCTCAAAACACCTCAATACATGTATGTGTACATGACACATAGTCACCTACATGTACATTTACATTTTTTTTTCCTCAAATTTTCTCCTGGACAATTTTCATACATGTGAACCTATTTTTGTTTATTTAAAGTGGGTTATGTCTGTACATGTATGTAGCTCTATTACATGTACATGTTGGTGGCTTACAAAGTCCAAAACTTAGACACTCAAGGATGATGTACCGTGACTATTTACTTGCTTTTATTTGTGACTTTTAATCCTACTCCTAATAGTCCTACAATCTTTAGAAAGCCAGAATATCCTTGTGGCCCTGCTTGTTTCACTTTTAAATAAAATGCTGTAATGTGTAGAGGTGTCGTGGTCGAGTGGATACGTCACTGGACTGTGGATCACAAGATCCACGGCGGCACTAATGTCCTTTGGCAAGACAATGATCTACATTTGCAACACTCAACCCAGGTGATGTAAATTGGTACCAGGCAGGAATTATCCAAAAGATGATCCCTCCAATCTGGGTTGCAGTATAAAGATTATGTCCACTCTGACATCGATTTGAAATTGATAGATGAAAAAATGAGGAAGAAAATTGGGCCAAAGAATGTTTGAGAAAGAATATGTTTCCTTTGATGATTTGTTTACACTAGTATTAGTCACTATGAGGAAATATTGGAGAAAACTTGATATCTACAAATGTATAGCATCTTGTTCATACATGTAGAAAGAATAAGAGATTGCAAAGGAAATAAAAGAATGGCAAATTGCAAAACTTTTACCATCCTTTATGATCTTCTTTTTCTATACTTTTTTTCTTCTTGAGCTTGTATTATATCACCTACAGTAACTTAACACTAATGTATATACATGTAATACCACAATTGAAATCTATCCGCCGCTGCTGGTTTTATTTACAAGATCTGTTGTTTGGCAATGCCCGGAGCAAAGAGCACACCACAGACAATAGGCCATTCTACATTGTAGCGCTCTATTGCCAATGCTTGCCTGCTGCTTCTAAAATAACAGCTCCAGGTTCCCCCCACAGAGATGGTACAACCTGGTACTGCAATGATGTCAGCAAAAAAAATGGAGTAATTTTGTTTTCATTAATAATTTTCATTCACTTTTCAAGGTGCCACGCTTGGAATCTTCATAAATGGTTCCCATAAATGAGGAACAGACCAGATCTTGTTTTGGGGGCAGTTAAAATTTGTTTTTTTCTATTGAAATCAATGGAGTATGCACAGTAAATAAACACTGCATTACAAACACTTTTCTGAGATTCTGTTAATACTTTGATCAATATGGCACTGTTAACATTCAGACTTTCTACAACAAGATAATCAGTGAAACTGATTAAAACCAGTATAAAGATAGTTTTGGCTGAAATCAATATTGTATGTACATGTAATCAATTACATGTACATGTAAGTACTGCTAACTTTTATGATTTATATCATCCAATCATTCCAATGTTATCTCAAATTTATAGAATCAAGATACTTAAGCCCACATAAACATGTAGTTATTAATGTTTGTTTCAATAAATGTCCTGTGATTTTACATTAACCAATGGTTCTGTTTGATATTTTCAGTGCCCTACATTAAACTTGAGTACATGTACATGTGTACATGTATCTTGAACCACCAAGTAACATTTGTAGCAATACAAAAATGTGAAAGAGACATTAATGATTGAATGCCTGTTTCATAATTGTAATATATCATCTTGATGACACAGTAATATAATACTGTACAATACATGTACATACATGTACATGTACAGTATGAAGCCATATATTTACATTGTTGTACATGTATACAATTCTTGCAAGATTTATGCACAAAGAGTATACATGTACATTGTACATGTACATTGTACATGTACTGTAGTTCGGCACTTTCCCAATTTGATCATGTATTAGATTAACCGAACCGATCCGTGATTCCTCATATTACTATGGCAACCATTGATTGATGCTTACATGTATCTATGGTATGCCTAATGGCACCAGAAGATCAATAATGACACAGAAATATATACATGTAGTGCCAAACCTTAGTGGAATCAAAGGATAACAAATTGTATCATTCTAATACAGTGTACAGTATATATAGTTACCAGTATTTTGTGAGCATTGTTAAAGGTACATGTAAAGACCGGTTATGGTCATGCGAATGCATTGTGAAAGAAACATTGTGGAATTGATCAGAAAAGGTTGATCATCTACATGTAGCATCTAGCATCTGCAAGGTTCTGGAATCATCAAAATGATAAAAAAATTTGGCCCATTCTTCGTAAAGTTACAAGCACTACATGTATACACAGAAAGATGTCTATGAGACTACCCTACATGTATATCTCTCACAGACCATGAGAGAAACAAATTTACCAAATATATGAATTAGTAGGCGGTTTCCCGGCAAATTTTTTATCATCCTGTATAACTCAAAACATATTCTTTCACATGATTGGTAATGACAGCTTCCATTTCATTTTTTTGAAATTGGGGCGTTTCCAATACTGGTCTTTACCTTTAAATACAACCATGACTGTAAATGTTCTAAGAAATCAAAATTCTGTGAAAAAAATTGCACCTCGATATACTGTACATGTAAGAGAGAATAAGAATGTTATTGTTAAGGAGAAAATGCATTCAAAGTACTTGGTCAATTTTTTTACGAGATTCTGATTGAGATACAATGTATATTGTACAATTTAAATGAGCATTAATGATTGAACACATCTATTATCACTCAATGATGTATCACAAGTGCAATGCCCACATGTTTACACATACTCAAGCTCAAGTGATTCACTCAGCATTTGTAAAGATGAAATAATATTCAAACCCTCCAAACATTATCATTAATCATCATTATATTCATATAAAAACACATACACTATGAATCAATTAAGTTGCGTTCACATGGATTGGTAAACCACCTTGTTTCCTGTTTTTACATAGAAATAAATACAAGTGGGGATGACCGAAAAGTAGCTGAATACAAAATACACATGTGGGCCTACAGTCGCTACTGTACAATAAAGGGCCTTTAATAGACATTTATATCTATGTTTTTTATACTATTCAGAAATGTGAGGCACAACAATTATTTTGCCCCCTCAATTCTTTACCACGGCAAATGTGAATGAGGCTTTGAAGATATACCGTACTCCACGTTGTGGTGAGGCAGAGTATCTCTCTGTTATATACTCAGCTGAAATAGACAAAAGGTCATTGTGACTCACTATGATTATACACTGCAGTTATCTAATGTAGATAGCAAGTTCTACATGACTGCAGCCACACTACCGGTAGATCTAATTCATTAGTCTTCCCACGCAACCAGTGATAGTCTCTCAATTCTCTTAAATAGCTGAATCCAGCTACAGTACTGTCAGTTTTTTAGTACTGTCAGTTTTTTAGGCCATGTCTCGTTATGAATGGCAAGATTCATCATGAAAAAAGATACTTGCACAATGCAATCCTGTAAAAAAAATTGTTTTCTTTAAAGGAAAGAAACACTGTCTAACATCAATTTTTGCATACCTTGCTACATGCACGTGTAAATTGCCTTGCATACATGTACATTCATGGCTAAAACAATATGATGAAATATTTCTCTGATATACAAAACTACATCATACATGTACATAGTGTACATTGTAGTACTCTTTCAAGATGCATAAAGATTAAGGCAATTAAGAATCAGGGTTTTTATGTAAACCTGCATTTATAAAACATGAACATTTAAATACTCACATGTACATGTAGTGTATGCAACAATTTTACATCATGATTTTGCTCTTGAACTGATTTTCAACTGTTCACGTTGTCTTAAAATGTAATAAATGAGTTGAAAATTGAAATCAAAATATGATTGAATGATACTGAGTCATACTGACAGAGACTCTTTAAAACTTGTCACGATCTGTATTCTGTAATGCTTACTGCAATCAAGCAGGATCATCATGATTAAACTAATCATGTCTTTGTAGAATCTAGGAATAATTCAATACCCTTTTATTTAACAAATTAGTAATTAATGCCCAAATCGCAAATAGAATATCCAAGTTAAAATCTTATCTGTATTTAAAGACCGCTTGCAAAATATCAAAAGTATATATATGTATTCATATTTATATTCATATTTTCAATTAGCTAAATGCATGCTTTACTTAGCAGTAGACAGCTAAAATGCATAGATACAGAAAGTGTAAGATTACCTTATACAATGTATATATTTTACTACATGTACTTCCAGTTGAAGTACATGTACATGTACATGTACATGTACAGTATATTGTACACACATGTACAATAGTATATTTGATATTAGGCATGTACAGTACAGTCATGTACACTGTACACTGTTGTACATGTACATGTACATGTAAGTATTAACATTTGTTGGCAACAGATAATACATTTCAGGTGAGAAATATACATGTACTGTATATGAAGAATCTTTTAGTATTAGAAGTAAAGACAATCATTTGTTTTCAAAGGCCCAAATTTTCAATTTTCTGTGTTTTTATTAAACCCAGCTGACCACCAATCACTGATGAGCATGAAGGCACTGGATGCCATTCCAGTATTCAGAAACTAGATTTTGCCTGTAACCTACATGTACATGTACATGTATCGAGCCTACATGTACATGTATCTAGCCTACATGTAATACATGTGCATGCAGTGTGTAGGTCAAATACAATTCTAACTGTCATAATCTCTCTCTCTCTCTCCCTTAATTTTCCTTCACATACATGTACAATGTACATGTATTGTACATGTATACCAGTATATGAATAACAGCACTAAAGCTATTTAGCTATAGCTGACAGTCGTAACAGTTGACCACACTACCAGAGTGATCAATTCAAACAAAAAGTAAGTTGACTAAGCTGAAGTTCCTCATCCCGGATAATCCCTTTCAAAGTGAAATTTTATTGAACCTAGCTGCTACAAGAAGCTTCCAACCCACACACTGTACAC
>BEXV01000524.1:48729-64894 GCA_003118195.1 Hemicentrotus pulcherrimus | reverse complement strand
CCCCCCCCCCCCCCCCCAACACACACATCCAAATTTTAATTGCCTCAAGATTTATTTATCATTTTTCTTTCAAATATACATGTAACACAATCAGAATAACTACTGTATGACAGTGCTCATTTCATTTCCATCCCCATCATTGATGATAGAGGCTGTGGTAAGAAATATAAAAAAAACCCTCCATGTAATACATGCATGTTCTGACTGCATTAAGTGATCGACCTTGTATAGACATACTGTTTATCTAGCACAGTCACTCCACCCATTAAGCTCGACCATGATGCACCGAAGCATAACCAAAATGAAATGTATTGATTACTGCATGCTTGTGCAACTGAATCCAGACCAGTCTGGAGGCATAAGTATCATTATATCAATAATAATACCGAGGTCAAATGAACATGACGTTTACAGGAAAAGACACTAGTATACATTTTAAATGAACCGATTGTTCCTTCTTCTTCAGGTTACCTAGACTAATAATGTATTTCTGTAGCATGTGTCAGGGCAAATGCAGTCCCTTCATTTTTGGACATTTATTCAGAGAAAGAAGAAGGAGCAATTTGGATCAAAGTAGATCATATCTAGCTGCCTCCTTCAGGTTTGAAGAAAGACGGTTAACCCAGTGCGTGTGAATCAGGTGCAGCATGCAGACAGAAGCTGTTGAAAGTTTTGTGATCTTTTTTTTCTTCTTCTCTCTCTCTCTCTCTGTCTCTGTCTCTCTCTATCTCTTTATGCAGCTCTATAAGAATAAGAATCCTTTGTGCTCAGAGCAATTTGCATAGGTGGTTTTTAATTCCTCCTACAGTGCATGAACCTTCATTAAATGCAAACACTTAAAAACAAAAACTAACTGCCTTTACATAATAATGCTATTGTTATCTTTAAACAAAAGGCGAAACACACAAAGCTTATGTATTGAAACTGCCTGAGGTTAATTTGATTATATTACAGGTAAGTCTACATGAATGCTTGTGTTCACAGTTCCATATCAAACATATCAGCATCGTGGCATTGCAGTGCTATACATGTATGTGCACTTTTGAACTCATCTGGGCCTGGGGCCCAACAATATATGGAGGAATATCTAATAGCTAATACTCTAATATTTAAAAAGTTATAAGAGGATATCATATTTCATTACCTGGGGGATTATCGAGTATCAAAAAATATGAAACACCACCAAATTTTGTTTATACAAAATTGCTTGATTACTCAGATACTTACATGTACATGTTGATCTATATGCCCACAATTATACAAGTTTCTCACAACTACGTCAAGAGTGTCACTTTTGACAGACTTGGCACATTAGAAATGTTCACTATTATTTATTAACACCAACTATGCTTTCATCACTCTCATGTTGATTGTAGCATGCAATCATGTCCGATCATGACAATACAGCACCGCGCACTATATATCTGCTCTGTTATGTAAACAACCTAGAACATTAGATAATAACTCACCTGATGGATACACGGCAAGGAGAATGGCAAAATATCTCAATAACACTTTGATGTCAGCCATATTGGTAACTTTCAAATGATTGTCCGAGTTATAACCGATACATGATATGCAGTCCCTGAGCAACTTAATTCTTGTATGGCTGGCCAGACAACTTTTTCTCGAATCAATCTGACCAGTTTTTTCGTCAGTCAGCTGCTCTGCTGCTCTGCTCGCTATGTCCACACACCGAGAAAGGGTACGGGGTGCCGCGGCAGACAAAGAGAGGAGAAACGGATCACTGCACATCGACAAACAAAAAAAACAGGGGACTTTCTTATGGGAACGGATGAACAAAGGGGAGGTTTTGTTGACTTAAACCACGAAATACGTCATCGACTCACTGTTAAATGCCTAGGTTGTCCTTACGATGGAAAACAGGCTTATGTTGCCTAACAGTAACAGTAGTGTGGAGGTTGGGGCGAGACCAACGTGAGAAATAATATTGTCTGCAGATATGTTTACCGTAACTGTGCGACGAATCGTCGGATTGGCTCAGCGATCGAGAGCTGGCGCCCGTCAGAATTAATTCAGCAGGGGGTAGATCGCTATAATAACTACCGTGCTTTCTAATGAAGATAGCGCTATAGATTTCCGGGGGGGGGGCATGGAGTTAACGACTGAAACTTAAGGTCCTTAATTTCAATCGACTTTAAAAGTTCAAACAATATTCTTAAAAGCCCCAAACATATCTTTTTTCGACTAAATAGGAGTAAACTAACGGATATCACTACAAATTATTGTAATGTAATGTATTGTATTGTATTATTTGTCACCTGCCTGACCCTTTCCGTTTGCCAGTTTTTAAACACCAGTAAATATAAAGAATGAATATAAAAATCGATGGTCTCAAAGCATTCTGTATAGATTTGGAAATTTGCTCTCGATCGAACTACAGTACTATACTCTTGAACTGTTATGTTATGCATCATTACATCTCTATAGATGGAGGTCACTTTGCATACATGCCTAGTTAGCCAGCTTTCTTACTTGTCGAGGGAAACCTTTCGTCAAGAATTACGCATAAATTTAGTTAAAGTATCTTTTATATGCATAAGCCTCCCCGACATAGCAGCAATCGAAAGAGCAAAAGCCTATATTCAAGTGAGGGTAATTATAGCCGAGCTGGTAGAGCGCCTTTTTCAAGATAACATTCTTTTTGTACCAAATCAACAAAGGCACAATTAGCAGAAAGATTTATCTTATTGACCTCTATTTGCAGAGTGACAGCTCTTGATCTAGATTCTAGGCCTTATATTCCTTTACACATTCATTTACTGGGCAATAACACACAGGCTCCATGTTTGGCCATTTTTGACGAACCAAGAAAAGGAACTGTACTCTTCATAATCACGGTAGTCACTGCTACCACGGTGAATGCCTTTAAAGCCAGACTGGATCGAGTATGGAAGGACAAGCGTTTCTGCTCCCCATATGAGTAGTATACCTGATGCAGAACTGAGCCAGACAAACTAAACAAAAAGACTCCCAACAACGAGAAGGAAGAAAATGAAATTGAACTGGAAGCCCGACTGCTGAGAACACAGCATTCTTCCAGAATCTCGGACTAAAAAAGACGGACTAAAAAATAATTACATTTAAAGTATTGTTGATTACAAGATTTTGCACTAAATCATTGAAACACCCCCAATGGATAGTACGACACCTTACATCTGTGTAAATCTGACCTGAAATAAAATGAAGACTTGAAGTTATTAGATATAAAACATGTCGATTTTCTTTTAAAGCCATCTATATTTCGGTATGATACAGCTGTATTAAATACACTATTATAGTTCCGTCACTCGGATTCTGATTGTTAAAAAAATGCCATTTCTTGTAAGCTTTGTATTTCTACTTGATTTTGCGAAGTGTCCATTACATCGAAATAGAAAAAAATAAGAAGGTATTGGACGTTATTAACTCACACCTAATTCGCATCAGGGCGATTTTTTTTCTTCATATTTTTGAAAAGTGAGAAATTGTTTGGAATACATTTTAGGAAAATCTTTTGCATCCTGTTATTAAATATACTATATCCCTTTTGCAGCCAACCTCAAATTCTGTAGCACTTTGCAGGAATTATGAATATGTCATGTATGTCCCATTGTCCTATCTGTGACATTTAGACGTTAGCATTGTCCTGATATTCAAATTATGCAAGGAAACCCGTTTACTTGCTAGACTTCACTGTCAGACACTATTGTCAATATTGAGTGACTGACTGGCTTGTTCTTCTTCTTCGGTAATAACATACATAAAATAAGCTGTAAAGGATTTGTCTATATCAATAACCCACTTCTTGTAATGGCCAACATTAAACTGATTGAATCTTTCGCAGCATAAAACGTACGACCATGCGGTACAATGGTCTGAAAATCAAGACTATTACTTATTGGCTCTATAGCTCCTAAATCGATTCGACAACTAATAGTCGTTATTTTACCACTTAAAGACATTTTCAAGCCCCATTTTTTTTAAGGGGAGTTCTAAATTAGTATTGTCTTTCAAATGCCATTGGAATTTAACCTTTTCATTTTTTTTTTGGCCTGCAAAAGGGACACAGTACCTTTTAGAGATGCTCTTAAATGTTTATTTAGAGGCCACACAATAAATGTGTGTATCGATAATAAATGCAGTAAACAGAACAAGTGCCACTTGAATGGCAGCTCAAATTCAACAGCCCCAGTCGTGAATGATAGCAAAGATCGATGCATTATGAATTGTGTTTGGAATCAATAGATCTTTTAAAGTAATGCATTCGAATTAAAACATGTTATTCCCCAGTTCGTCTGGTTATTTCACATGCTATGCTTAATCAAGATAACGACATCTTTAAAGAGGGAATCTATAATGTGCTTACATTAATTGTTGTTATGTCTGGCAAGCCTCGGACAAGCCTTTAAAGGTACTATGTCCCATTTGCAGGCCAACAAATGGAAAGGTTCAATTCCAACGGCATTTGAAAGATAATACTAATTTAGAACTTCCCAAAAACAAAACAAAAAAAAGGGGGGGGGGGCTTGAGGAATTCTTTTATTGGGAAAATAACGACTATTAGTTTTCGAATCGACTTAAGAGCTATAGAGCCAGTAAGTAATAGTCTGATTTTCAGACCATTGTACCGAATGGTCATAAGTTTTATGCCGCAAAGATTTAATCAGTTTAATTTTGGTCATTACAACAAGTGGGTTATTGATGTAGACAAATGCCCATGTACCCTTTACAGCTCATTTAATGTATGTTGATACCAAAAATTAAGAAAAAAAAGCCAAGTCAGTCACTGAATAGTGTCTGACAGTAGAGTCCAGCAAGTAAACGGGCTTGCAAAATTTGATTATAGGACACATGCTAACGTTTAAATTCCACAGATAGGACAAACATGACAAATTCATAATTCCTGCAAAGTTCTACAGAATTTGAAGGGTGAAATCTAATTAAATATTTAGATCAATATTTTCAAAATCAACAAAGAAATGTCCCAAAGATTACGCCAAACAAATCTGATATCCTTTAACTTAAAAATTAAAATAATATCAATCCGAAACGAGTTTTACTTTTCAGGTTATTTACGACAACATGTTAAACAGGCACATTACAACTGCTTAATTGATAAGATATTTAACCCCATTACATGGCTTTCATTACAGAATTTGATTTCCATTCAGTATAAGGAATTTCCAAGTGTTTCCGCGCACAAGTCCAAAAGTCTTTCACTGATATATAACAAACGACCCTTTCACGATCTAATCCAATTATTAACTTTGCCTAGACTACAAGAGCTCCATCTACGACGAATGTGTAGGTCGCGCAAATTCAAGATGTAAATGTATAAAAGTGACACACATTTTTCGACATTGGTAAATTGGTATATGACACGTTTTAGTAAAATCAATTTATTTATAAAAAAATAAGAGAAGATTATAAGAGAAGCCTGCTTTAATGAAAATATTCTTTGGATCAACTGAACCGAGAGCGCATCATTATAGTCTTACAATATTTAATGGGCCCTAAAGAATGATTTCTCTCGTGTATTCAATGTTTATTCTATCAACAGAAATATGGGCACTTATGTAAAGCTTTTGATCGCCTAAATTAGAGTTGTAAGGGAAAATGACATATATATAATAGACCGATTTACCCGTCAGTCATGATCTAAATCACACTCTTAGTTTTTGTTTGATTTGTACTCTTTGTTAAATTTGTGTCCAGTTATATTCAAGCAAACAATAAAGATGAATTTATAAAAGGCATGATATGCGTTTAACAGGGTTATCACAATACTAGCAACGTATTTGTTTGTCCAATCCTAAATTAATTATGTTAACACGTTGTCATGGTCTCATGGTGCAATAGCCGCTTATTTACGTATTTTTTTCGGCTAACTAAGTTACTACAAGTCATGTTTGCGGGGGTAGAAGGAAGTAAGAAACATTAATTTGTTTACTTGTTTGTTTGTTGGGCGGGGTTCTTGGTTTGTGTTACAAATTGTTAATAGTAAACAGAAATTCTTTTAAAATTGTGAATCTTTCCAAGATCTACATTTTCAATAAAAAAAAAAACTTACATGCATCAATTTGCTCGAGAGGACTGAGTCTGCGCCCGTGATGTGATGGCATCCATTCGACTCCATAGGCCATGCACACACTGTTAATTTATGACGTCATATTATCCTTGCTTCATTCGACCGCACGCAATCGACACAATAACGGGGAAACACCGCTTCACTGCATGCAATCACTTCTCTCCCCAACCCGTCATTTACATACCGACTAGCAACAAGTCACAAGCGCGGGAATTATACTCTCTATCTGCATGGAGATTGGTAAACTAAAGGTTATTAGACACGCATTAAGTTGATATCTGTTTATCATTTTGAAACCAACTCGGAAGGAAATTCGACCTATATCCGACACAACTATTGTTGCAGTGATTGAAATAGAAAGAGCATCGGGAGAATATTTTCGAGATTACATAGTGACTGATATACTTTACTGTGCATCATATTACTTGTGAAATCACACGATTTAGAGTCAACATCAGCTCAACTTCGGTTGGAATTCCACATCGGACGGAGGTGATGTGAATCGTATTTTGGAGAATTTTACAAGCCTGTGTTACAAAATAACCTTCATGATGAGAACTCTAGAGAGAAGGAAGAAAACATGCAGGAAAGAATCTCTTTTAAATACTTCCGGACTTGTAAGTAATTATGCATCATAGTTGTTCAGCTCCTTTTATCCTAAATTGTTGATATCGTGTTAGAAATGATAGCAATGTGTATTTTATATTTCATATTTCATTTCAATAAATGTTTTTGTATTTCTAAACTATATACCGTATTAAAGAAAGTTAAAATTTAATTGTAATGGGACTTTTCATGACGTCAGTGATTGTTGGATGATTGTGATGTCATCGCGTTATTTATTTGAGAGGATTTACCTCTTGTTTTCATTAAATGTGTAAGGCTAAAAAACGAAGAATTTTTAGTTGCTATTTCTACTGATTCTCGCGCAGACTTCACACCTTTATACGCCCATACTTCAATTAGTAAAAAAAAATTGTAAACAATTATCCTCATAATGTGATTAANGGGGGGGCTAGAAGTTCACGGTTCTCTCCTTAACCCTTAGAGGTGTGAATCAGGATATCTTATACAAGACCTAACACCGTCCCACGTCCGTAGAGGCAGTCAATGACGTATCTGCAAGAGGTTCTTACTTACCTACCTGACGAGGATCACTCGTCGGATATTGTTTAGGGTTGGTTGTTTTCAGGATGAATGAATCATAAGGTGAAAAGTGAGTCCCGATTAGCGCTTTGAAGACCAGTCTCCTGTTATCATAGAACACGTCCAGGGACAGACATCACACACACACACACACCTCACCTGTCGAGAGATGCTGTGTTCGGTGACAGTTCACCAGGTGATAACCCTGCAGTAGTCAAAGCTAGGCAAGGATTACACGAGGTCCTACATGTTGTAACTCAAGGTGTGATAATAGGACACTGGTCCCTGGCACTGGTCAGAACCATAATTTTCAAGATCAGTTTCGAGCATTGCAGTAATGTTGTTCTCAATTTGATGAGGATTACATTCACAATAATATGGGGTTCTTTCCAGAATGTTCTCAAAATAAAAGATAGGGTTTCTGGTTGGGCACAATAAATACCATGCATGCTTTCTGTGACGTCTAAAAAAAATTGCCGTAATTAAAACATCTTCTCAAGAGAACTTGAC
This sequence comes from Hemicentrotus pulcherrimus, assembly GCA_003118195.1. NCBI lineage: Eukaryota > Metazoa > Echinodermata > Echinoidea > Camarodonta > Strongylocentrotidae > Hemicentrotus > Hemicentrotus pulcherrimus. Next base: position 57,147 of record BEXV01000524.1, on the reverse strand, counting down.
ACAGGTTTAAGAGAAGATTACAGAAATCATAGATCCTGAAATTACTTTCCCCCACTTTTTCGATCCCCTCACCACCTTCTCTCTCTCTCTCTCTCTCTCTCTCTCTCTCTCTCTTTCTCTTTCCCTCTCTATCTCTCTCTCACACACTATATTTCTGTCTCTTTAATATACATGTATTCAAATTTTGTACAAAGAGGATTATGATTCGATTACACCATCATGCACAAAAAATATGAAAACTTGCCAACCGTTACACGAATACAATGCATGTTTATTATTGCTTATTTATCAGCGACATATAGTGGAATACATTTTAAAAACATTGTCTAAGTTTATACATCATTGCAAGTAACCTGAACGTATTTAAAAACGTTTATACTTTGATGTTAGAGGCTTGAATCATCAAAAGAGATGACATACATCTAAATATATTACACTGTGTAAAACCACCCATGCCAATAAATTCAAATCCAAGGCAAAAGATTAACCACGTGAACAACATTACATAATAAAGTTTTTTGAGTATTTATCTTTGTTACATTATAACATAACATACCTCATGGAAAATTGCCAACCTTATATCTCCATCGAACTATGATTTGCAATTACATAGCTATAGTTGCCAAGAACAGGAAACCATGTTTTTGAACAGAAAAATCACCTTCAATCAAGGTGAAATTGAAAAATTAAACGGGGGTTCCATGAAATGTCAACAACAGTTTTGGATGTGCTTTCTTACACACATTTTTTAGCAAACTAATTATAAACTATATCACTGGTAGAAACATTAAATGGAAAACAATAGAAAAGTAAGTATCTTGAAGATACCCTACACGACATGTAAACCATGCGCGTGAGGTTTTTTTAATATTAATAAAGAAAGTTGATGATAGACTAACCTTTAACGAATGATAAAGGAAATGCAATTTCAAATATATTTCATTGCCAAGAACGAAACCTCAAACAAAGTTGACCTCTAAACTAAGTTCTTGGGTCTCTGACGTCACATCCTGTATTGACGCATTAATTACTTACTTTAGATGATTTTGGCATTATTGACTTTGGAATTTGAATGATATAATAAGGTTAATTTTTAAGGCGCTTAACGCTATGTTTCTAGGCGCCAAAATTAGGACCAAACTAATTTTTTATTTTATATAACGCCTTTAACTTTACTAAATTTTAATACAATTGTAACGTTTTCGGTGAACATCTTTGTGGTTTGCAAAAGAAGATTACCTGAGGTATAAACATTCCACTCTATACGATACTTTACAAACAGGTGCGGGGATATGTTTAACATAATTTTCAGGACTATGTTTATTTTTTTGTCGTTTTGTAATCGCTTTTGTTTCACAAAGTGATTACATAGATCGTACCTTAAACTAACACTCACCCTGTTCACCTTCCGACGTCTCCTAGTGTAACCCAGTTTCAGCCCAATACCATAAACATAGTACGTCTGATCGGAATACTGGGAGGAGACCTTGGAACTTTGATCCAATCATAATGTTGACCATGGGAAGACAAACCTAGATAATAATCTCATCAGAAGTTTAGTTTTTAATCATTCCTGACATGATTGACACGAAAAGTGCACTCAAATATAAACTTACAGGTGAGAACAATTATCGTCACGTCATCAAATAATCTATACATGTATGTTTCTATTATGGTAGCCCATTGGATAGAATGATTATTTGCTTGATATACACTCTAGAATCAAATCAATCTTTTATAATAATAATGATGATAACAACAACAATACAATAATAATAATGATAATAGTAATCATAATTAAAAAATACTCCCAATATTCGCGGTTCATATAGCGATTATAACGTTTACAATGTCTCTGAGCGCCTTTCAGTACTCTAGGCATTAGCTCTGATGTGCATGTTAATCATATACATCTGGATAATGATTCGATAGTTAATATGATTCTGTCATGGCAACCGTTATTCCTAATAATCCTCTTCGAACAAAATAAAGCCTTGCATTAAAAAGTTTGTCTAGAAGTTTGTGTATAAATCTTGACGGATTATATTCGTGCTTGCATAACCCACGTGTTATAACGAGGGTGGAAGACGCAATTAATGAGCTTCATGAAATAATAAAAATCCTTTGAGAGGGAAGGATAGAGTATAATCATCTAATAATAATCGAATCTTAGCAATCATATATGCAGACAACAAAATACATGTCTAATGGTATATTGCCTCAGTCAAGGAACTATTACTCATCGAGCTTAACTCTTCTACATCATCTTATTCTTAACAGTTGTTTTATTCTCATGCCTTTCTGAGTTATTCTTGTAATGAAAGTACCCCACCCTCCCGTTGTTGCTGTTTTGTATTATCGGCGGTTCATTCTTTTTTTAAGAATATTTACGCCTTTCACTTCTTTTTCCCGTTTCAAGTAATGTTATGTTGTATACTGTTGGATTTGCTTGGCAAGAAGTCAGAATTCAGTCGCGTTTTTTGCCACTCAATTTTATCATACAGTTCTATTCTTCAATAAATAATAATAATAATAGTGGGTTCTTGTATAGCGCTCATGTCAGTCAGATTTGACCCTCCTGGCGCTCCCGATTATTACCCTGGTTGATTGATAATGTAAATTGATAATGTAAATACATTTACAGGCCTATTATTTCTATATTTACCTTCTCGATAAATTCATTTGATTTGGAATCATTAGAAACTCTAATTTCAATTAGAGTTTATTCATTAACATGAAAAACTGTGACATTCTTCAGGCCTCTTACCCGTTTTTACAGATCAAAATCTCTACTGGAGTGGGATTAGCAAGTTATACTTGAAAAATCGCTTCATATTTTGCATTCACTCTTTAGTCAATAATAATTGGAGTTTCGAGAGTTTTTAAGAGTAGTATAATGGCTCAGCAAGGGCGACCTTTTGATAAGAATCAAGCAAATATTACCAACTGGCATGCAAATAGAAATCATCATTGGAAAGTTTTGTTACGAATCGAAAGCTATGTATCATCTCACGTGCTTTTCCGGTTACGAGAAGTACTGTTTATTAAACATTGTATAGGGTCATTTTGTGCGGTTGAGTTTGTTTTTTATTATGATGGTTTATGTTAAGTTGGTGGCAAAACAAGATACTGAATATCATTATTATACTGTCCCTTCTCTATCTGTTTACATGTATGTACGCCCCTTGCTCTCCCCTTCCCTTCCCCCTCTTTCAATCTTTGTTTGCCTGTCTGCCTGTCCCTCTATCTCTCTCTCTGTCTCTCTCTATCTCTACTGTATTCCCCTTACTTTTAGTATGTACCTTTTCTTTTCATGTATCGATCAGCCTCTCTGTGATGACACATCCTTTATTTTATTTTTAAATTCTTCTTCGTTTGTTATCATCCTTTCTATATAGAGGTGTTCGTCAACTCTTGTTAGACTATAATATTTTCATCCATTTTATCGTTATTAAAGCGATACAATGATACATGTAGGTATGATTAAGTCTTAAAGTAATTTACTTTATCCCCGGAAGTGATTGTTATTCTCAAAACTGTCATCATTATGCTTTTTTTTTTTAAAGCAATCAACTTAATGCTAATAATAATAGGTTCATGTTGATCGAGGTAACGAAGGAAAAACACAAATCGTAGCTTAAACTTGATATAACCGATCTGCTAATTTCCAATGTCAAACATCGCATTCTCGTCAAAAGGCTGAGTTGTCAGAATACGTGTATATTGTAATATGTTTGACCTTTGACGGATAACATTGAAATAGCATCAAGTGTGTGAATTGTATGGTGCTTGATAACTTGGTTTTAATGAAATCAAAATGGAAGTATCTTTCTAAATGCCAATGCACAAGAACGCTCAAAATGAAACTGGCACTGAAACAATTGCATTTTCTTAGTCATAGGCAAACATTAATTCGGTGTTATACCGAGATGTAAATGGATATATCACAACAATGTAAACTGATAATCAGTCGATTCCATGAAATTTGATATACTTTCTGTTATGTTGTGTTTATGCAGCATTGCGATACAAGTCACGTGAGGGAAGTCATATATATATCCTTGTTTAGAACACAATATTCTTCATTCAACGATACACGTCATGCTTGTTGTATGTGCTTGTATACTGTGGTTGGGGAATGATTCGATTTTGAGATAATGATCATTAGTACCAGTATGATTAGATTAGACACTAGATCGTTTGATGAGTTAATGTTTACTTGAATGGTGACGCATTTTTCTTGTTTTACCCTTTTCTTACGTTGAAAATGACGAAACAACAGCTAACAGAGGAAACGTTACAGGACAGACTGATTAAAACAGATGAAAGAGAAAATTTCAAGAGGTAAGAAACAAAACATATATTCATAAAATGTTTACCTGTATGTCAAATAAAATAATAATGTACGATATGATACTTTATGCTTGGTTTGTATAAGCATTTTCACAGAGTACTCCGAAAGAAACCATTCTAAAAGTTCATCCACTTCTCTTATCTCGTTTCTCTTCTTTATCGATATTTTCATAAAAGCAATGCGATTTGCGACTTTCTACTGAAATAGACGTATAGCATGTGTCTGTATAATGCATAGTACATAATATTACAAAAAGCGCCTTTCCATTTGATACAAAGCGCATAAATAAGAAATACTTACAAACAAACAAAAAGAAAAAACATTCTCATAATAAACAGAGAGGAATGTTACAACAAATTAGAATAGATGTGTTTTCAGACACTTCTTGAAAACTGTGAGAGTATGGCAATTCTTAAGAACAGGGTGTTAAGAGTTCCGGGTTTGGGTGCAATATATTAAAGGAAAAATCCCAATTACCTATCTGTTTGTAAATAGTCTTCCCCTTTTCATATAATTACGTGTATTGCATAGTTAAAATGGTTCATGAGCGCATTCAATTATCTTGACACTCTTAATACTGAATTGTATTACTGTGCTTCTAAAAGAGTATGAATATTATCATATTGAAGGGACTTTTGCATTACAATGTTTGAAAGGATTTGGCGAACACGAGCCAATGATGACAAAAGAACAAAATTGGATGGACAATGGGTCCTGTCAGCAATCTTAGCCATGTGGGCGCTAAGATAAGACCGAGTTGGGGCCCTCTGAAGACAAATAATTAATTAATCTGTTAATTAGACAGAGCTTAATATTGAGTTTATGAGGCAACATTATCATTGGGAACACACGGCAATCATTAGGTAGAGGGACGCCATAGTCCACAACACCCCCATACAATTAGTGTAAGATCACCGAAGAGAAGTGAGAGGAGAAGAAAGAGGAAGAAAAAGAAAGAGAGAGAGAGAGAGAGAGAGAAGGAGAGGGAGAGAACGAAGAAAGAGAGAGAGAGTGAGGATGAAGAGAGAGAGAGAGAGAGAGAGAGAGAGAGAAAGAGAGGGAGAGAGAAAAGAGAGAGAGGGAGAGAGAGAGAGAGAGAGAGAGAGAGAGGGAGAAGGGAGAGGGAGGGATCGAGGATGGGTTGTAATTAATGTTGCTGTTGGCTATCCATTTAATCTGTTAAATGGGATTGTTCAAAAGACAGAGATGAACTAAATAGAAATCTACTGCATTTTGCATACAATTCTATGTATTGGATTGTTCATTTGAAATCCTGGCATATGTTTGTTAAATTCTAATTATTTTAATTTTTCAAAGTTTTATATTTTGCTGTATTATAGTGTGTCACAACAGATGATTTTTTAAAAATTTGAAATCCTGACAAGGGTTAAAATCATTTTCTTTCTAAACCTTAATATATTGCCGTATTATAAATTGTCACGAGATAATACAATTTATCGTGATCAATCTAAAATTAAGACCGTCTTAACTTTAATTTATTAATATAATTACTACTTCGTGAGTAAGAAACACCTGTCTTCATCTGAAGGTTCTTGTTCTACTTGCCAAGTTTTTTTCCGACATCTTCATACAAACCAAAACAGTATCTGTTTACGTTTGTGTCAGACGAACCTGTTCATTAAAACAATTAAAGAAATTTCTAATTGATTTCTCGAGGTTAACCATCAGGTTAGACTTTGATTAGAAATGGGCGGAAATATGCGGAAATGGGCGGTTGAATAAAGAGTTAAGTGTGGGAGAGAGGAGAATACTAAATGGCAGATGTAGAAATGACTTATCTACTAAAATAGATATGTGGTCTGGGACTATAACAAACCATTACACGCCATTTCCTCTATTTATAATTTCTCTAACATATTTTGAGATACATCCCGAAAGATTCATCAGTGTGGTGATTGTCCATGTACGCATTGAAATGCTGGTGTCATTAGAACAATCTATCTGTCAAGGTATCTTTTGTAACTACGCAAGTTGATTGCGACATTATCCACACACCTCTGTTTTCTGCCATCCCAGAACACTCTTGTAGTGTTATTCCATTTCTTGGTTTGTGTCTTGGTCTGGTACTGCTTGCTTTTCCTTCTAACAAATCTTTCAAAATGTAGAGGTGTTGTGGTCGAGTAGATATGTCACCGGACTGTCGATCACAAGGTCCGCGGTTCGAGTCCCGCCGCGGCACCGATGTCCTTCGGCAAGACATTGATCTACATTTGCCACACTCAACCCAGATGGGTACCTGGCAGGAATTAATTCCTGTATTATGCTAGAGCGCCGTATGGCAGCCGTGCTAAAGCCAGGGTAATAATCGGGAGCTCCAGGAGTGTCACGTCTAACAGACATGAGCGCTAAACAAGAACCCACTCTTATTATTATTGCAAGTCATTAGACCAATACAAATATAATTTTTGTTTAAATGGATGTAAATCCAGCATCACTAGAATATTGTCTGTGTTGTTATGTGATTACGATTGTCCCCAAAACCAGAAAGAGGCAGACCTTTTGTTACAAAAAGTATTAAGGGTTAGCATCTGTTTTTAGTTTATCCGTCTATATATTCACAACTTAGAAGAATATCTTATTTCATGTATTTTGTATTGTACTGGATTTCAGATATCACGCCTTACAGATTACCACTGATCTTGAAGTTTGTTCTTGAGGCAAATCTCAAGGTCTGACATCTTACTCAAAAGCCTCCTCACATCTTGTAGATCTTCGAGTCTTTTTATAAGCGGAAGTTAATTGGTAACCATCACTCAAGCAATCCATCCCCCAAATAGTCGCTATCTTCAGCCTTGGGATTGATATCTTACGTCTGAAACCCCAAGCCCACTGTCTCAAAGGCTTACCTGTCATAACCGACCCGACCTCAATCCCCTTCTTATTGAAAGAGTTTCGTGTAAATCCGTAGTCAGGAGACACCATTTGCCCCTTTTTAGGAGAGAAATAGTTAATTCTAGATCACCCCACATAGTCCTTGGGAATACGGTCCTCTCATCAAGGAAGGATTGGATAGTCCCCGGGAGCGGCATTGTCTAGTGGACCCATCCCAACTTGCTGAAGATGAGTCCACGCTCTAAACCACTAATAATAACAGATTTTACTCCTTTCCTCATTCTTTCCAGTCCAGACGGACTCAAATTCACCCTTAAGCATTAGGATGTGCGAAATGACAAAGCGGTTGATTAATTCCTAAAATGCCTTTGACTTTATTGTCAATATTTCATCAGTTAGATCACCACAAGGGCCATAATTATATTATCATTTTTAAAAAATCCTACATTTTGTAAGACATTGCAGTTGGATTGTTAGGGGCCTTATTTTTATTTGTATGCAGATTAAACAATGAGTCTTCTCCCGACCACAGCTTTAAAACCTCCAATTAGTAGGAGAGAAAAGGGGTACGAAGCGTAATTTGTTGAGTTCGTGGTAATTTCATAATTTGTCTGTCTATTGTCCATCACAGATAGTTACGAGAAAAGGTATGAGTCACAAGCAGCATAGATTAATCTAATTTTCCTTTTCTAACAAACTGAAACCAGCGGTCACCATACATGATGTCTTCAGTATCCGTTGAATTTAGCACTGGTAGACAGTTTAAAGAAGAAACACAAAATCATAACTGTAACAATTTTCATTGCAAATTTACCAATTTAAAAGTGTAAAATTATAATGTAAACATCCAGCATGTGATGTTAAACTAGGGGTTGTTCAGTTCTAATTCAAACTTTTAATAATTATGATTTTAAGTTCAAAATTAACTGACTTGTGTTCTCAAACTGTCTGGAACAGAATACACAAATCAAACACCTTAATGAAATGTAATGAATCATTTTGTTGGCCATAACGTATACTATAGGCCTACATGAGACTCTTCTTTTATCTCCATGCTTTTACGATAGTCACGTGTTAGATCTACTTTGAGACGGAATGGAATTTAAATCTCAGATTCAATAAGCTTTATACAGAAACATTCGTTTCATACAATATAGGGATGCACACTGGACATGCACGTGCCCTCAATAAAAATCTGGTGCCCCCCCCCC
>BEXV01000524.1:34446-44556 GCA_003118195.1 Hemicentrotus pulcherrimus | reverse complement strand
AAGTAAATTTCAAGTCAGACTGAAGAGTTTAAGTAAAAGTGTGGCTAAAAAGAAAACAGCGGATTAAAGTGGATTGCACAGAAGAAAGTATAAACACACAATGGATATTTCAACGAGAGCAAAAGATAATTATACAATCAAACAATTAAAAGACCAGACACATTGTGTACCCTCATACAGTATAAAAGCAGTTTCTGGTTGCACTAACTCGCATGTTTCAACATTATTTCCTTTCTCTAATAGGAGAACAATCATCGTAGAGAAGCAAGCTGGAACGTTTGGTTTCGAGCTACAGACCTATGCTATACATCATAAAGGCCGGAATGAAGTAGAGCTATGCACCTATGTTTGTGATGTTCATCCTGATGGTCCTGCATATCTAGCGGGAATGAGAGCAGGTAGGTAGACACCAGATGAAATGACATCACAGATTTGTTTGCATGTTCCTTTTCTTTAACAGAGATGTTTGGACCTTAGAATGGATGAGCTTAACAAATGTTTATAGCCTATGAGGCAAACTGAGCTCCGTTTCAAAGTTTTTTTGCCCCGTTTATGAAATCGTATTCTTGATTTTAAAAGAATTAAACTCAGTTGCAATATAAATCTATCGAATTCTGAAGAATGGATGACTATAATTATGCTGATTACATTCTACTTGAAAACGAAAGGGAGGTAGGTCCCATCCTCTCCTTCTCATCTTCCTTTGAGTCTTTTAATGTATTTCTCTTTTTATGACATTACAACATTGCCCTGCTTCATGCCATCATCAATATGACAATGCATCCCACCTTTTTAGAACAACTATCTTTTCTTCCAAACGACTGTTTGAGAACCTTTCGATGAGTACAAACATCATTATGGTTCGAGTCTCTGTCTGGAAAAAAGGGAAGACATTGTCGATTTGAAGAGTGTTCCATTTGTTGGGACATATCGCACCAAGGACCAAACTGAATCATCATCATGCACGGATAGCCAGCTTCCTGTAATAGAACTCTTCATGCCTCGACTAATCTTTTGTCATGACATAGTTACCATGACAACCAGAATGAATTGTAATCAAATGCGACAGCCACTGTCTGTTCCAGAATGCATCGTACCCGCCCAATCCAGGCCATAAACGAGTATTGAGTGTCACCGAATTGATCATCGCCTTGATATCCATGATGTTGCATAATTTCACCAATTAATAAAAATATAAGAATATCATCGTTTTTTTTAAAGAATAAAAGCTGAAGAGTGACGATTGGTTATATTGAAAAAATTTATCTAAAACAGAAAAAAAAAGAGCTAGGCATAAGAAGTAAACAAATGACGAACATATTCAAGTAGGAATTCATTTTTAAGAATGACCTTTAAGATGTGTTTGAAATGAGTTTGAGATTGTGTGTGTGTGAGAGAGAGAGAGAGAGAGAGAGAGAGAGAGAGAGAGAGAGAGGAGGGAGAGAGAGTGAGGAGGGAGAGAGAGAGAGAGATAGCGGAGATGAGGGGGAGGGGGGAGTATAAAAATATAAGATAAGAGCACATGGAAAATTTGCATTCATTCGGTTACTCATCAATTTGAAAATGTAATAATAAGAAGATAACATTGTCTATGTCAACTTTTTCTTAGCTTATAACGAAAATAATATTACAAAGGAAGTGATTTAATAAGTTAAACAGATCGTAGTGCACATTGCAATACCTTTCTCGATGTAACTTCGTTGGCACCGGACGATGTACCTGTTTATCGTCGTATAAACACATCTTTACAAAAGCTCAACGTAGTAAAAGTCACATTCAATGGACGTCAACCAACCTCCTTTCAAAACCACTTACACCGTCACCCATTTCGAGGATGATTTTGCGAAAAGAGGATCATTTTAAGATAATCTCTAAGCAAAAGTGGACATAGTGAATACAAGGAGGTGATTAGAGCTTTTAATGATGTAGGTCATCCCTATCATCTTAAAAAGGAAATTGGACGATTTTCAGGCCATCGGACGCTACAAACTTAAGGAATGAGTTACTCTCCCTCACGGGTTCTCGAATAATTTGTCTCTCCTTGCTCTTAGGATGCGATCGGTCATTTTAGATTGATGTCTTGGGATATCTTTTTTTTTTAAGGGTGACGTCGTTCTTTGATCAAGGATTAGAGAATAGATTAGCGAAATGAGGCTAGACATGCGAGGGCAAAGGTGACGGCATAAGGGACTTCATAATGTTTTATAGAATATACAAGGTATAGGTATTTCATCAAGTCACTAGTCTTGCTGTAAGCAATCTGTGATTGTATGCCACATCTTTAATATCACAATATTTTAACGAAACGAATGAAATCCCGTAGAAACTGTTGCGACTGAAGGGAATTAGTAGTAACCCAACTCCAAGACAAGAATTAATCGTCTCTTGCAACTTTGAGACTGATTTGGGATGTGCGATTGATTCGCATCAATCGCAACTCCTGGACAGGATGCATCATAGGTCTACGCCATATTTAGTCTATTCGTTTATCAAAGTCTTGTTGTGATGATTATTAAATAGTGGATAAAATTAATGAATTTTTAAAACATCGAGTCCATAACCAACACTGTCCCTCTTTGGTACCCCGTATTTAGCTTTGGTAACATGGTCGACTTCAATTTTCGTCAATATTTAAGTTCATGGAGATGGTCATGACGGCCTTGTCTAGGTCAGTGCTTGTTGAGTTCTTTAGAGGCATCGCTCCCAGGACTTCCGCGGGAAGGAAAGCTGGCATCCCGATTATGTCTACTCCTCCTGCTGGCAAACATGGGGTTACAGAAGTTCAGTCCATGACATTAAGACGAATCTCACGCATGTCTCCACCTCTTAAAGAATCTTCGAACATACTGAGAAGTCCTCTAGAGCATCGATTCAGATTCTTGCGTGACAAGTGGGTTTAGGAGGAGTTCCTTCTACGTAACGTGAGTAGTTTTAAGTGATGACAGTGAGTAAAGGAGGAAAGCAGTGATGGAAATCGAGATACAGAGAGCAAGAAAGAGAGAGAGAGGGGAGAGAGAGAGAGAGAGAGAGAAGGGGAGGGAGAAAGAGAGAGAAGGGGGTAGATAAAAGGCAGGGATGCAATAAGAAAGACTGGAGAAAGACAATAACAGATAAACAAAAGGTTATTCGGGAGAACACGAACATTACTTTCCCAATTTGATATCCCTGGAAATGATGCCAATTAAAGTTAATAATGAAACATAAACCTGGTTAGGAGTTATTTTAGGCATGTATGATACAGAATCCGATGTTGGCGATTTACCATTTCCTTCTTCACAGGCACTTTGAGCCTGTCCATGTCATTTCTTGACAGAATTAGGTTAGACGAATGGGAAAGATGTTCTCAAACTGTCATACAAAGAATGACATCTCGCATGTCTCATGAACTCTAACAGGTATTGCGCATTAGCCATCTTTGCCAACAAGGATCTTGGACTTCTCGAGTTCCGGTACATACAGTTTAAACTGTTTAAGGTCGGACTCAATCGCATATCATAAATTAGAGATTGCTTGTAACGGATTTCCTTTAACATTTTTGACCGATAAACATTCTGAAGGTCTAGTCGAAGTTCCTTCAAGTGCAGCTGGCTATGATCCAAATTCTCGTCTCAAGTTTGTGTCTCTTTTGTAACCACATTAACACACCCAATGTACTTAGTCAAGGAATGTCCTTTTTACTGTGTAAATGCATTTAATCATGCCTACTTGTGTGGTTTTGGCTAACCTTCAGAAGTCCAATGTTCAGCAGAAATTGACCATGACGCTGCCTTTTTCAAAACAATGTTAAACAAACCAATTCGAGTATTATTATGCCATGTTCGTGAACTTTCAAAAGGCACGGAATAAGAATCTAACTTCGTTGAACAATAATAAAAGAGTGCATTTGACATTACTGTTACGCAATCACCTGCTTTTGCCCAAAAATATTATAATGATCTACGTCTTTGAAAAGTAAAGAGATGAATATAAGAGCCTTGGACAGCGGAGGCTATCATTTTGTCTCGGGTGTAATTTCTGGTATTTTCGCTCTTATATTTTTGATACATGAACTAGGAATGTCCCTTTACTGACCTCGAGATAACTGGTCCTTACTAAAAATGGATGCCGTGAATATCGTGAGAGTGATTAGGGGTGTATCTGTCTCTAATAATGGATGCTATATCGTGAGAGTGATTGGGTTTGTATGTCTCTAATAAGAGAGGAGAAGCCTATGCGGAAGTGTTCAATGAAGAACACAGTTTAGTAGTCTGAATCATGGCCCACCACTAAAGTATTCATCCCTCATGATTTGATTTGATTTGACAGCTATAGACGGATGCTCTCAAACTACTTTATCCCTTTCTGACTCCTCTTCTTTCACTCTCTTTGTTACCTTTTCCCCTCTCTCACTCCACCCCTCTCTCTCTCTCTCTCTCTCTTTCTCTTCCATTCTTCCTCATTCTCTCACGCTCTCTCTCTCTTTTTCTCTGTATAACTCTCTATAAGATCCCTTCTCCTGCTGTTGCTCTCAACATTGTTAATCTGCTGTGTTGGCCATATATTGGAAAAATCTTATTTTCACCTCTTTTTATATATATGATTGTAAGAATATGATTAATTCTTGCTATATAGATAGATTAAATATCTTCTTAAAACTTAGTAGATCAATCTAAAGAGAAGATAAGAGATTAGCCAAAATATATATATTTTTAAAGCAAGAAAAAGACATTTTAATAAGCGCTATAGAAATTAATTCATGAAAAGAGCTAAAAAGAAAAAATATTCGAACTTTATGGGCAACATTGTAGACGCCCTTTAACATTCACCCTTTCCTCTTACTCCTTTCTTTCTTCTTTCTGTTCCTAATAATAAAAATCCCGTACCCACTCAGTCATCCTACCAAGCACAACAATTTCTGCTTTCTACAACGTAATTTCTTTCTCATTATCTTGAACTGCTTCGTCTTTTAATCCCTAACATTTCACCTTTTATCACAATGAATTTGTTTTCCTTTAATATCTCGTATGTCTCATTAACTTCATGATCTTATTCATTTATCGATCTTAAATTTATATGTTTTCTCTTTTTTTTAAAGGTGACATCATTCTCTCTGTTAATGGTATCTGTGTAGAGCGAGCATCACACGAGACTATCGTCCACCTCATCACCGTCTCTCCAAACGCTCTCAGGTAAAAGTTCATCCCCAGTTATCGCAGTTATAACGAATGTTGAATTCTTCATATGGGAATCGGAAATACCTTTTCAATGATATTTTGAAAATGCATGTAATGGATACGATTTACCTCTCAATTTTTTACTTAAAGGTTAAGGTACTATGTACCATTTGCAGGCCAAAAAATGAAAAGGAGACATTCCAACGGCATTTGGAAGATAATACTAATTTAGAACTTCCCTAAATAAAGGGGGGGGGCTTAAAAATATCTTTAAGTCGGAAAATAACGACTTTTAGTTGTCGAATCGACTTAGGAGCTATAGAGCCAGTAAGTAATCGTCTGATTTTCAGATCATTGTACCGCATGGTCGTACGTTTTATGCTGCGCAAAGACTATTTCTTAATCAGTTTAATTTTGGCCATTACAAGAAGTGGGTTATTGACGTAGAAAAAATGATCATGTACCCTTTACAGCTCATTTTATGTATGTTATTACCAAAGAAGAAAAAGGCCAGTCAGTCACTCAATAATGTCTGACAGTGAAGTCTAGCAAGTAAACGGGTTTCCGGGCATAACTTGAATATTAGGGCACTGCTAACGTTTAAATTTCATAGATAGGACATACATGACATCTTCATAATTCCTGCAAAGTTCTACAGAATTTGATGGTGGCTGCAAAAGGGACATAGTATCTTTAAGAAGAGACAATAAAATAATCTATGATCCAAAAGCTTTAATTTCTTCTTGGTATCTTCTCATGCAAACTAAAATCAAGAATCCGATCAGAGCTATGTTGTCGGGTTCAAATATTCGACTATGATATCGTGGGAAATGAAATCGAAATGTATACATGAATTTTGCATTGTGAACTGAAAAAGTTTGTCCGTTGATCAATTGGTATTAGATTTTCTTTCGGAATATTCTTCTGTATATTCTACAATGTTCTAGTACACGATTATAAGAACATTACCATGTACTTCATGCCAATACGTTAAGTTAACTTCGTAATTTGAGATGGATATTCCTACATGATTCGTGCTCATCACTTACTTGATAAAATGTCAGCTGGGTTTCCTGTGAAGGATTTTTCGCGCCAAATTGGCAGAGTATGAAATAAGGAAATGATCTTCTGTTCGGTGTTGTCAACGCTTATTCAATGTAACCAGCTGAACCATGATTCTATGCCTATAGCTCCGATGCGATTAGAATATTGATCAATCTTCACTGTTATTCTCCTGTTTCAACATAGTGTAAATTTGCTACCTGCACTTTGCTTACTTTAAGCCCCACTGCACTACTTATAGCTACTTGCGCCCTCTATATAGCAAACAATGCCTAAACGGTACCCGTTGTTCCCCATGATCCACTTTTCCTTATGCTAATTGAGAGCTGATTTGATGAGATAACCACCTGAAAGTGCATTTGCAGGGAGGTCTAATCCATCCTGGCCAAACCAGTGCAGACGGGCTTAAAATGGTGTTCCATGAGCTCATAAGCACTCACGGTATTGCTCTTAATTGTCATTCTACAAAAAGCATTTTTGTTATGTCTAGTACTAGTAAAAGGGAAATTATGTTATCGTGTAAGTCATAAATAAAAAATGGTCATAAATTAGGAATACAAAACAAGAACAATAACAAATAGTACAATTGAAAAGAGGATGGGCAGTGAAGTGTTTTAATAAAATGTGCTAACCTAAACAAAAACAAAACATAAAAACAAAGAACAACAACAACAAATCATGCAGAAACAGCAACAAAGAAATATGGCTGTTTGACCTGATGGTAAACAGAAATAACCATTATCTCATGTTTTATTTGACGCCTAAACTTTTTTGGCGGAGAAGCCCGATATTTTTGCGCAATCATCGCTGTGCTGTCTGCCTTAATCAGATGAGCACATTTTGAAGGTCGAACTGTCTGCTACAATATCATTAACGCTTTCCGTTTGGAATCATGGGAAACAAGTGTACTTCTTGAAAGGGTTGTGGGTTGGGTGTGACCCAGGGAGAGGTTAAATCCATGAAGATTCTGGTGATGATATCATTAGAGACCATCCTTCCTGACAATCAAGTGATCACGTGATATAATCATTACCATAGATATATAAATTGGCACGACGCATTGTTCTTCACTAGTTTATTTCTGTAAGTTTTAAAGTGATTGTGCCGTAGTAATGTGCAGACAATCATGCTACATTATAGGTTTTTTGCGGGAGTGTTGATTGCAACCATTATGCGGTAAAAATGAATAATAACGCCGCAATCTGACCAGTAAAAATGTGCGGTAGTCAAGTTGTTTGAACGCTTGCCGTAGATTATGTGAAGGTACACTGTAGGGGGTTCGAGCCCTCTACACTAATCTGATTGTTTTGTTTGCTAATGAATGTAATCTATTTTCTTCCTTAGATTGGTACTCCTCTTTGAAGACTGTGTAAAGAAAGTGGAACACAACAAAAAGCTCGTCAAATTAAAGGTAAGGTAAAATCTCAAATCACACAACAAGGATTTTCATAAAAACAGGGAAACTGACAACTTCAATTCATGGTTTATTCTAAGAAGTTTCCCGAAATCTGAAGAAAAAGAAACAGATAATAGGCCTATTTTGTAAGCTTTAGTCATGACCCACGGTTAGAACAGGGGCAGAGATAGAATAGCAAGTGGTCGCAAAATATCATCGAAACTTGAATGTGGATTAAGCCATGGGCCTTTTCTCCTTTATAGGGATACGCCAATATAAACCCTTTTGCTAGGGTGAATATGGTAACATATTATCAATATATATATATATATATATATTAAATTGTTCTGTTGTATTGATATGACCTTTAATAAATGTCGTGAATATAAGACTCACTTTCGTGTTAGGAGTTCCGCTAAATGCTTTCCTGATCTTCATGTTTCAATAGATTATTACAATACACTTTATAATCAAATCCAATGATAGTGAGACTATTTCGTTTAAATAATTTGTTGGGGGGGGGGGCACACTTGGAAGAGTTTTTTTTTCACATAAAATGGACACGGTGAACTCGCGAACATGAGAAAAGGGGTCGAAATAAAATGTTGAAGTAATAATTGATAAGTCTCGAAAAGGAATATTTTTGAAGATTTAAACATGAAGAAAGCAATGTTCATCGTGATTTAAAGTGACTCGGTAACATTGTTGAAAGTTGATCAGACATTTGTATAATTTGTGTATGAAATGATTCTTTTTATATTCCTTCCACCGTACTCACCCACTCACATGCAAAAAATCCTGAAAAGATCCTCAAACCACAAAGATATCTATGGTTTTCTTTATAAAAGGTGTCACTGTGCAACACCCTGTAACAGTGATTAACAGTAAATTTTTCCAACCATTTATGAATTTTCCCAACCGTTTTCCATGAAAGTAAGACATAAAACGTTCTGTAAAAAAACCTTTCAACACTTGAATCTCTTGAATGGTATATAGAGCTAATTCATTGCTTTGTGACGATTTAAATTCACCTAAAATGTAATCAAACTGTAATAATATAGTTGGGAGAATTAAGGAATCGATCAAATATGTTTTTCCCAATTTATATCACTAATAATGGTCCATTTTCACTCAAACTTTCAGGTTATCTTCAATTTTACATCTAGCATTGAAGTCAACACCCTATCACCACTTTTTCTTAACTGAATATTACCATTTTGTAATTTGATATGTGGTGGGGCATTTTAACTGTTTGAGTTGCATCATTGTTATTAACTGGGAAGGAAGCGAAAAGGGAAAGTTTGGATAAAGATTTCTAAATGGAGACAAATCGGAAATATGTGGGAGATCCAGGAACCTGGTTGGAAAAAAAAATGAAACATGTGACTTGTCGATGTGTAAAACATCCATGGGTACATTACAAGCGAAAAGAAAGTATATCGGGGTAACATTGGTAGATTAGGGATTTTATTCACGTGAGTGGGAAAAGATCTTTCTGAATTCATTTTCAGGAGTATTTCATAAATATAATCATGATTTATTTTCTTCTTCTTATTTCCATTCACTATTCCTTTTCCACACACATTCCCCTCCGTTCTGTCTCCCTCTATTTTCACTTTTCTCTCTTTTTGTTATCTTTCTCACTCCTCCCTCTCTGTCTTTGTCTCTGTCTCTCTGTCTGTCTATCTGTCTCTCTCTCTCTGTCTCTCTCTGTCTCTCTCTGTCTCCCTGTCTGTCTCTGTCTGTCTCTCTCTGTCTCTCTCTCTTTCCCTCTCTATAACAGAGAATGCTCTACGATAAGAAGCTTGCATATCGCGCCCTCCAAGCCCAAGAGAAGAGAGTGATGCTAGGGCTAGCTAGATACGAACTCAATAGCATGACATCGCTAGCCTCTGATGACAGCGGTTTCTACTCATCGCCTGGCTCATCTCAGCTAAGCAGTAAGTCACAGTCTATGAGCTCCATCAGTTCAGGAGGATTCAACTTATCCCAGATTCCTGGCAACGAGAGTCTAGAACAAATTGCGCTTTTGGACGTCTAAGAGCTTTTTGGAAATGGACATGACGTTGTGAAACGTTGCTCAACAGTGAACTAAATGACTGTGATAGTCATAATGATAAACGCAGGACTGAAAATATTATGGAAGTCTTTGCTTTGATCGACAAGACACGAACGTTTGGCGATGTCCATAATTCGACAAACCTAAAACGACGTCGACCATCCTCCTTTACGAAACGCATGGCCATGATAACAATAACAAGAAATATCAAGCCAGGACATTAAAGATATTCCTCGCTTAGGTCACATTGTATGCTATAAATTAACTTATCCAAGTTAAAAGAGTGCTTGCTTTAAAAAAACAGGGTTGAGGTCATTACTCTTGGAATTTAGAAGATTGAAATATTCAACTAGCAGTGACTAGTGGCAGATGTCTAGTCCACTGGCATTCTATCTTTTATTTTATTTTTCTTTTCGAAGAGCAAGTCCCCCCCCCCCTCC
>BEXV01000523.1:205146-225175 GCA_003118195.1 Hemicentrotus pulcherrimus | reverse complement strand
TTCAGATTTAGAGCCCGATTTTGTGTTGGTCACAAGCTCAAAAATATCTCATCGCATGTATTAAGTCAATGCAGCCGGACCCCGCCACGCACACACGATATGTCTGTCTAATTCAGATTCCAACTTCCGATTACCGCTGTGCCTGTTTTCGGTCAGGCGAGCACCCGGGAGCTCCGGCGTGGGATACCTGCTCCGCCCGCTTGTGCTATACATCAGCACGGAAACGCACGGCGCGCGCGAGTGCTTTCTATTGACTTTGTACATGTGACCGAAAACTGGCTTGCTTTGTCGATAACCGGCTCCAAAACAGTAAAAATTGAAATCAATATTGTCATGGCAATTCGTGATTTTTGTCTGGGATTCTTTTTTTGTTTAAATAATTATTATAATTATAATTATTAATAATTTGAACAAGAAATGATCTTTAATAGGAAGTAAAGAGTCCAAAAAATAGTATTTTGTCTTAAGTGGCTGAAAACCGGCTCCTTTACTCTACCAATGTTAGGCAAATTCTAGACCGAAAACTTCAGTCTCTATATTGTCGGTTGTTCCACTGAGACTACGTCTGGCTCCACTAGACCTTCGGATATAGAGACTGACCAATCGCCTATACCATCGTACGTTGAAGATATCACGGCTAGATTTTAGCCGTTAGGCCCCTCCCAAAAACATGACACACTTGGGGAGAAATAGGCCTAGATACATCATTTATCTCCAATTGCAGTAATTTTCTAGGCAATTGTCAGTCCCTAAAAGTTCCCTTTTTACCCCCCTTCCCCCAAAAATTGAAAAAAAATAAATAAATAAAAGAACTTACCGAGCTTTTGGCTGCTTCTCGATGACCCACGTCAAGCATTCTGACATATAGAAATCAATATGGCGGCTAATGAATATTCAAATACGATAATGGGGATGGTTGACCTCACCTCGGCTAGCTCCTCCGCGCGGCACGTCGGGGATAGCGCGCGCAAGTGAGTTACACGATGCACAGAAATATACTTGAAAGAAACTTAAAAAATCACACCTCAATTTTACAGAAAATCGTATTCAAAGTCAAAGTTGCAGATCAGCCACATCGGCATGATTGTGTTCATTTGTGTATTGAGAGTATATTGACTATTCATGTGTGCAAATGCTGCCTATTATCACGTAGTGCAGTGCTAGAGGTCAATATGCATTTGCATGGACTCAATCAATCAATTTTCCCTAAAGTCCTAATTTATCAAACTTTAAGTTGTTGTGACTTGGGTTGTGTTTTAGAAATATGTGACATTGAATATCTAAATGTAGAGTCATGTATTCCATATTAGTTCATTTAAATAAGCTTTTTAATAGTTACTGTTGGCAGATATTAAAAAATCAGGCAAATTCGTAATTTGGAAGTCTTCCAAAATCAGAAGACTTCATACTTATTCAGGTTTTAGGTAAGCCCTAGCCTTGGGCTAAGTGAAAAGGTAAAATATGATATTTATTTCACTACGCCTTAATTGGCACCAATACCCAATAGGGGCGCTGGTGCGAGAATAAGGATCCTTTTCGTAAACGCGGGCAGATGTGTCCGCAAAATAAGGATCATCCGCATTTTCGCTGACGATTCTAATTTCCGATCCACACGTTGGTGATGCGAAAAATGGATTCAATGATGATTTTCTTGATGCATTTCACATTGACTTTGATAAATCCTTGGGGAAGACGGACAACCCATAAAAGTAGACGTTGAACTGGGGGTATTTTATTACCATATTTGCCCGTGATAAGGCCGCAGTATTTTTGGAAGAAAAAATATCGAAAAGTCGGGGTGCAGCAGCAGCCTTTGCGCAACAACAACAAAATTCAGTGGTCAAAACAGCACGTCCATCTGAACATACAGGACTAGGATGGCTAGATGACCAGGGCCCCCTGGAAAACAGTACTGTGATTACTGACGGGGCTACCCTGTTTAAATAAAACGGAATAAATAAATAAATAAATAAAGTACAGGACAATTCTAGAATAACTCCACACAACTTACCGACAATTTTATGTTGCATTGTTTTGCATTTTTTAAATAAAATCGGCCAAGAGATCTAAGTCCGTACCATTGCATCGCCAAAAAGTAAAAGAAGGAACAGACCATTACTTACAGAGCTAGCTGCTGCGCAACGCAACTGCGCAGGTCGAAGTCGCAATTCCAGATTACACCGCACATCGTGGTAGGGGTATATGTAGGATAACAAATCTGCGTGCGATACAGTACTTGCTTAAAAATCGATGAAGATCTGCTAAATTACGATCATTTTTGAGGTAAACTTCTTGTAAATTTATAAGAATATTGATGAATTTGGTATCAGTTTGTAGAAAAAATAGTGTTCTACAAGAAAATTACAATTATTTTGTTTGGTCCGTTTGTTTTTTATCCTCTAAGAAATGTCAAAGTTGGGGGTGAAGCCTATGCAGCACTGCGGCACTGCGGCCTTATCGCCAGCAAATATGGTAGGCAGAATCCGGTTTTTGCATTGCCAGCGGGCGGTCGAGAACTTGAAACCCACAGAGCGCCAAAGGAAAAAAGTTTTTAGGAAGCATTTTGTCCCTGTTTACTAGGATATTCTCATTTATAAGGACGATAATATGAAAAATTAAGCTACCGGAGTGGTAGCGATTTGCTAACTACCCACATGTTCCTGATAATAATTAGTTTAGGTGCAACTTACATTAGAAAAAAAGGCTTTTACGAGAGTTTGTTTAATTCCGGCTGAAATGTGAAGACACACAGTATACGGGTCAAAAACAGTTTTTGCATTGCCAATTTGAAACTTTAAGATAATAGTGCTTGGTGTAAAAAGGAGCGTGTGCAGGGGGTTCGCTAAATTCTGGCAACACAAACATAGTCTAAAAGACATTTTAAGTTCTGTTCAGCTTAAAAATCGACTCATCTAATGTACAAAGTTATAATAAAACTTCACACTCCCTAACCAATATGGCCACATATGAAAACTTAATATTTACTACCCTCTGCTACTGTACAACAGCTTACAATAATAATTTTGTTTAAAAGCAGTTCTCCTCTCTCAGCAACAAGAGGGCAGCACATAAGTAGAGTCATTATGTCCTACCAGAACAAAATCACCAAAGGCAAAATTTTAATGTCAAGTTTAAAAATTGAATTGGTTAGCTGGTCATCAAAGAAGAGGGGCTTCCCCAGACAAGGTGCTGGTAAGTCCTATTCTACTTTTCATCCTTTACCGGTAGATGTAATTGCTCAGTGGTAGAGCAGTTACCTCGTACCCTGAAGGTCCTGGGTCCAAAACCAAATATACTAACAAACGAACCAACCTAACATTTGATGTTGTACTTTTACAGGTTATTGTGTAGCTGTAGTCAGTCTAAGTGTACTCACTCTATTTTTTTCCCTAATGACCTACGAATCCCTGCTTCTGCCTTTCCTATTTCTTTTTTAGTTCAACATTTGCAAGAGAAAGCTCCAAGCCAAATCAGATGCTCTGCTGGTTCTTGCAAAGGAACTTGATAACGTAAGGCAAGAGAAAGATGCTTATAAACTCATGGCTGAACAACTCAGAGAAAATTTCCATGAACAGAGGAAGAAATATGAGGAGAGAGAAAGGGTAAGGAGATTTACCAGATGTACATAAATTATCAATTTTAAAAGTTTAAACAATTTTTGTTTCAGATATTGAACGCAAGAATATGATACGAAACAAATTATTCAATCGGTTGTGAAATCCATCGCAAATTCGCAATTATCCCCTACTGAAAGCAACAATAAGTATTTTAATCACTTGTTTGTTTGATAATTTGCAATTTTACATATTCATGTACACATGGTTATTTTGTACATTTTCACAGAAATCCATGTATCAAAAATTTAGATGGGTCTAGATACAGTGTGTTTCTATAAAAGGGGAAACCTAACTTTCCTATCAGTTATCAATTGTCAATATGCATTGATCAATTTGTATTCTTCATGTGAAAGATCGATTCATCCTCTTTGAAATGACACCTGTTATGATTTTGTTTTTAGAAAAGCTTACAAAGTGCATTCTCCTTTCAATTGTCAGTCATCTAATGATCATTGATCATATTTTTTAATTTTGCCAATTTGGAAATTCCTTTAGGCGCTTGGATTATCTCTACACGACGGTGACCCATTAGCAGAGAGGAGGAATCATGTGAGTGTTGATAAATGAAATTGATTTAATATTCTCTCCCAGTGATCTGTGAAAAAATCTGAACACATGCATATAGGATTTTTTCCCTGTTAGAATACATGAAGGTTTAAACAATGCCTTCTGTTCATCCAATTGTGATACCACACAAAAATAATACCAAATGATTTGGGATAAAACACTCTTTCATAAGATGTATAATAATTCACTGTTCATGGATGATTTTTGAAATAATTACCAATTTTCTAGGTGTAAACTTTTTTTTTGGACTCACACGCTAGATAAGAGAATTCAGATAATTTGACACATGGGAAGGTATATTAAGATAGATGAGTTCTACATATTACACAAATCTACTTGAAATCAAATGCTTGAGGCACACTAGTGCAAAAGAAAAAAAAATCACATAAAACGCATGAGGTACACAAAAGGACAACATAAGTAGGTATCAGTATTACTCAGCGTAAATTACATGTACATGGACCGGGTACATAGAATATTACATTTACTCTGTAAGTGCTTTATTTGTTTTTGCTAGGCCTGACATTTGATATTGCTTGCTCACAGCTGTGTGTCATGTCAATAGCCAGTACTATATGTACTTATGATTCATTGAATACAGGTGTGTCTTCATGTGAAAGACACGTATCAAGGGTTCAGTAACACAAAGACGTAACTCCATATTTTGCCAAAATGAGTATTTGATATCAAAATGTTCAGAAAAATGTGGGCCTTCCAGGAAACATGAAGACTTAACTCCACCAAACACCCCATTGAAGTCAATGGCTAGTGAAACATAGACTTAACTCAAGGCCCTAGTGCTCAGTGACACAAACCACCTTTTCTCAATATGGACTAAATGGAGTTATGTCTTTGTGTCACTGACCCCTCGACATGTACTAACCTAAAAAATGCTTGTGTATAGCCATCAATATATTGTGTTTCATACCCTGTATGCTATACAATACTTATACACTGTTACTTTGTTTAAGAAAATGTTGAATGGAGACCATAATGCTGCAGTATTGGTGACTAAATATAGAATAAGGATGAAACTATGAATTTTTTTTTTTACTATAACCAGGTTAATATTAAATATTTCCTTTTTTTTTCCTGTTAATTTACACTCGAAACAGGTATCAATGATGAATAAAGAATGATATCAAGACAATAATGAAAACTCTTAATTACAAAAAAGGAAAACACACACTAATCGCATACCTGTGATACAACCAAGAAACTCTGTTGATTTCTAATTTAAATACTATTCAGACATACATGTAGGATCAAAAGAAAACCTATGCAACATGTTGTTTTAGTTGCTCTGACTTCATTTTGCATGATCTAGTATCTTTTTTATAGCCATATACATTTTTTGTTTCTTTTTTTATTCAAATTTACATTTTGATCGTCAAGAAGAGGTAAGTGTAAATATAATGTTCGTTTTTTTACATTTCATTTGTTAATGAAGCATATTTCTTTACATATTTGATTTCTAGTTTTGTTGCTGCTTCTGACTGTACTCAAAGTTAAATATTTTACTTTTTTATACAGACCCTTGTGCAGATTCTATGTGAGTCCAGAGCAAAGAATCGGAAAGCCGAGCTAGAGCTGGTAGATCTACACCAAAAGTTATCTGAAGCAGAGGGAGACATCAAGGTAAAATCATACACGTAAAGCTTTCATTGCTTACTTGTATATTTCTTGTGCAAATTTGTTTACAAATTTACATGTAGAGCTCGACAGAGTTTTGCGCTCACGTAGAGATTATACAAATTGCATACCCAAGAAAGATTTTCAGAATTTGAAACATTTTTTATAATACTGAGAAAAATAGAATTTGCTTTGCAATGTATATTCATCTTCACTTTGTTTAGAATAAAGTGAGAAAATCTTGATATTCACGTTTGTATGGTGGTGGTAGTGGTTATTTTACCTGACTGCTACGAAAGCATAAATGCTTGTACCGGTAAGTAAGCAAGCAACCAGAGGGTTGACAGCTTTAGGTTCTTATCGAGGGAGCTGGTAATGAGGATTAATGCCTTACCAAAGGGCACAAGCGCATCGCCTTGGTTTAGAACCTGGCGCACCAGATTACGAGACCATTGCTCTACCGACTGAGCTATCGCCCCTCCTCTGGCTACAAATGTATCTGCACTTGTACTTTTAGTCACAATAAGTGAGAAGTTAAATTAGAGAATTCACTTATCATCTTTCATTTTTATTTTGTAGCTTCTGAGAGAGAGCATAGCCAGACAGCGGATCGGTGATGAAGGCATCGGAACCAGGCATTTTCCAGCTCATGAGAGGGAGGAGTTGATCAGACAGTTAGAGAAATCCAGAGAGCAGGTTTGTTTATAGCAATTACTAGAGATACAGGTTTGTGAGTACGTTCTATCTGATAGAGCAGTATCAGTAGTCTTTTCTTTCAGTTCTTGTAGTTGTCCTAAAACAACCTTTTTTTTTTAGACCCCCCCCCCTCCAAAAAGAAAAGAAACAAATCTTTTTAACAAAGTTAGCGCTCCAGCTTTTTGATTGTTACATACTGCAAAATAAGTTAATCATAACAATATATTCATAAAAGTTTATTTCTGTCCAAAAAACAGCCCCTATGAACAAAATGTTTGGATTTACATTATCATCAATTCTTTTCTACTATTGCAGTTTTTTCCAGTTCTGTTTCATTACCTTGTTTAACAATTGATCATTAATGCCCCCTTTGTTGACTGCTGTTAATCCCGCTCCAGGGATTAGCTAATCTCTAGGAGACCAACAACAGTGGCTCAGCATTCTCTTCACACCTCTTTATACCAAGGAGTGTAAAATGATGCAGGCAAGGGCCAATCACAGTAGATAGCTAGAGTGGGAATTACAGTTTGTAATTGCTTCAAGAATCTAAATTATTTTTCACTGAATTTCAAGATTAATTTAAGGTGCAGAGGTGCCAAAGACAACTACACCCCCGATTAAAGAAAATAAGAATATCTCTTCTCACTGTAGGTTGACAGTTAACAAAGGGACACAATAGCTAAGATTGATGATCAGCAAGAGTTTGTGACCAAGAGAGACTACTACCATACCAAGACTGATCACAGTGATAAGCTGCTTGCCTTCTACCTCACGGTTGTCTTTAATCCCAATAAAGACGGCTCAAGAAAGTTACAGATCTATTTTCTTTTCTTTTCTTCTCACCATAGATTGAAAGCTTAGAGAGAGACATGGTGGCTAAGATCGATGATCAGCAAGAGTTTGTGACCGAGAGAGACTACTACCGAACCAAGACTGAGAGGCTTAATCAGGAACTCAACTACGTCTTGGGAGGAGATGACAGAAGGATCATCGATGTCGACGCCCTCGTCATGGAAAACAAGTAAGTTACATTAAGTTGGAAATTAGAACTTGGTTTTCTCCTTCCCATACCCTTTAAAGTGTACCACCAATAATAAAAAATGTTTTTTTTTTTTGTATGATAGTAGTTTTATGTTATTACCTATACTATTTTACAGTATTTTCAAAATATGAGCTCCAAATGTTACATCTGTAACAAGATTTTGCAAGATCGTATACTCTGTAAATTAACATAAAAGTGAATTGTGACTAGCAGCTCGATGCCATACACGCTCACATAAACCAGATGGGTTAGGATAGAGAGGAGATTGCCATGTAATTTTTTTCAATTCATAACCGCAAGTGATGCAACTTGAAGATCATAATACTGTTGAGTATGAAATTAACTTTTGCTCAAGCATAGCTTTTGCTGTCTACTTGTACTAAAATTATAAGTGTAAGCTATGCTTTTGAACATAGAGAAAATAGACATTCTTCATTTTTTAATATGTGGTCAATTCTATCATTCAGTATCACACTACAAAAAAAGGAGTGATATTTGACATAAGACAGTGAAAGAACCCCCTCTCTTGTCTTCCTGAATGTGTACATGTTTTATCAGTAATTGCTTCAGGACATGGACAAACAACGCTGCATGTACAATTTATCTCTCAAGGAGTTTTGACCTAGAAGGTGAATTGCTATTTTGTCTACAACCAGTTTGTCTACTACCCAATTAGTCTTTTCCCACTTGGTCTATACCCAGCCTGTCTAATATCCATATGGTCTAATAATCATTTTGTCTACTTATCATTTTGATCTGAATTTTAATAAGTAGACAGCAATCAACTGACCTAGAATAGCATACACGTCCTGAAGTACATGCAATATGATTATGGTAATGACAATGTTTCATGTGCAGAGACATGGCTACTGTCTATTCCCACTTGGTCTATACCCAGCCTGTCTAATATCCATATGGTCTAATAATCATTTTGTCTACTTATCATTTGGTCTAATGACCATTTAGGCTAAGAGCCGTTTAGTCTAATTTCATTTTGATCTAGATAGCAATAAACTGACTGTCCCGAAGTCCAGGCAATATGATTATGGTAATGACAATGTTTCATGTGTAGACAGTTTATTGAGCTTGTGGGAAGACGTTTGGCCATGGATTTGAGACTTTGGTGGTCTTGTTAGTATGTATCAGCATGCACTGACTGGTTAAAATAAGGAAATAATCCATGCATTTTGATTAAACACAGCTGCACCAAAAGTTGTTGTGCAGTATCAAATAAAGTGACCTGGTCAAACTTGGTTCTACATTGCATGTATGAGATAGAACTCAGGCAACCAGATATACATGTAGGGACCTGCTCAAGTTAGTTTATGTGTTTTTGATGTAATTTATATTAATGACCCATATTGAAGGACCTACTCAAACTGGTTTGTATGTCTTGAATGCAATTCAATCATACCTGTATCTATTATCTAGGGACCCACTTAAAGGGACTGGGTAACATTGTTCAGATGAGAGAAAAAGGTGCTAAGGTAGTGACTTCAATGATAGATGTACAATTAAAGATAATCTGAAAGTTTGAGTGAAAACAGATCATAATCAATGATAAAATTAGGAAAAAACTGATCTGAACGATTGCTTAATTCTCCCAAATACATGTATATTACAATTTAATTACATTTCAGGTGAATGTAAATGATCCCCAAAGCAATGAATTGGCTCTTTATACCATTCCAGACATTTAAGTGTTGAAAGATTTAAAAAAAAACCTTAATGGAAAAAGGTTGGGAAAATTCAAAAATGGTTGAAAGAATTTACTGTTTGAGGGTGTCGCCCAGTGACGTCTTGAAAGAAAACCATAAATAATTTCATCAGGATTTTTTGCATGTTAGAGGGTTAGTACAGTAGAAGGATTAAAATAAGTAACATTTCATACAAAAATTATGCAGTTTTTCATCAACCTTCAACAATGTTACTTAGTCACTTAAAGATCAAATGTGTGCATATTGCATAGAAGTCTAGTCCAAATCTTGGATCTACTTAATCTCCTTCGGTATGATTAACACAGAAGTGCATCAAAATTTAGGAACCTTCTCAAACAATGTTTGAATTAGGTGCCTTGCATTTTAAGCACTCAAAGCATGTAACCTACCCAAACCAAGTAGTATGCCTTGATCTTTTGATTTTGGCATCGTATTCAGTTTCTTTACATGTATCTTTTCAAAATATGTTGCATGAAGGAGAAGTAAACAACGTACAACAACAACAAAATAACCAGCTAAAGAGCATTTTTGTTTTCTTAGTTCCAAGCGTTGATATTACATTCCATTAAAGCCCCACTGTACTACTTGAAGCTACCGGTACTTACTCCCTCTATTTAGAAAACAGTGCCTAATTGGTGACAATTGGTCCCCCATGATCCTCTTTTCCTTATGTTAATTGAGACCTGAGTTGATGAGATAGCCCCCTGTCAGTGACCATCCTGCGTGGTCTAACCCCTCCTGGCGAAACTAGTACAGACGGGCTTTAAGATTCCAAGTGGGAGTAAATAAAATGATTCTACTCTAGTTTTAGGACCGTTCTCTTCAGTCCCATGGTGCAATCAGGGACCCATTTCACAAAGCCTTTTTTTTTCAATGACAAATTACAAAAATCAGTGACAAGTCTGCTGGTAACCAATCAGAAGCAAGGATTTCACTAGCTTATAACAAAACACTGTGATTTGTCAGTGATGACAAGTTTTGTGAAATTGGGCCCTGGAATACAACTTGTTCGTACGATGAAGAAAGTAATGTGATCTTAGTCTTGAATCATTTCCATGAAGAGCAATTGAAAGAAACATTAACCCCATACATGTAAATGTAAAATTTACAGAAGATTTGAGACTGAATGAGTCTTTTCGCAAAATTCTCCTCAGTATAACTATGGAAGAACGATATAAATTAATTATTATTAATTCAATGCCACTTTATGTGTCAATTCTAACAGTATATGGACAATCAATGAGGACTTTTTATTTTCTATAAAGTGTTCATCTTGGAGCTGATAATTGCATGTGAAATGTGTATAAAATAATCTCCCAGGGTCTTTCAAACGTTGTCCTTCACTACATTGGTTTAAATCCAACTTAAAAACATATATCTGTTTTGATCTTGCCAGTCTTAAATCATAAAGTAAACATATGAATTGTGTTATTGATTTGATAATTGTATTAAGTGATAAACTGTGAAAGCTCAGCATTTTTCATGTCTTTCCTCTTATCTATCTCTCTCTCTCTCTCTTTCTCTCTCTCTTTCTCTTGTGTATCTATTAAAGCATATAGAGACATCATTTTTCATGTCTTTCCTCTTCTCTCTCTCTCTTTCTCTCTTGTATCTATTAAAGCATATAGAGACAGCATTTTTCATGTCTTTCCTCTTCTCTCTCTCTCTCTCTCTCTTTCTCTCTCGTATCTATTAAAGCGTATAGAGACAATAACGCGCTATATAAGAATTGAACTTAATAATAATAGATTTTACCTTAAAACGTGATAGTTCATCTGATATCACTTAGCTGTAATGGGATCATTCATATCAATAAATGATACTTTATTATGGGCTATAAATTTAATGTTGTCTATGCCCTTAACGGCAGAGCAGTAATGTTTTAAAGGTACCATTTAAACATCTGGTCCGGATCATAACAAATGGTTACGTCATAGACATGGAAATAGAATTAATACATCAAATTAAATATTATCTGTTGTACCTAAGACATGCTTTGATCATTAAAAAAGCTGTAGCTCTTTATGTTTTTTTTTATAAAAACATAAATTACTGTAAGCACAATTATAAAGAATTTTAAGAGTTAGGATTCCACCCAGGCAACTTCACTGGCCTAGAGCTTGACTTGATGAAATGTGGCATCCCTTACATTACAAAGTACAATCTCCTGTTATGTAATCTTGTTATGTAATCCAAACATAATTTTTGTAAGTGGATTTCTAAAGTGGATCTCTTAAAAGTCCTTCTGATCATATCCGTAACAAAAAGAAATAGGAGAAGGAGAGACAAACAGAATACATAGGATTTGAGATTCCTTAATGAATTAGTTCAAGGATGAGGGCAGGGCAAACAAATATATAAAGAAATGCCGGTAGACACAGTACAAGATTATTTCTTAAGAAATTAAAAAAGTTTGTCATCAATTGTCGTTGGTATCATATTCAAAACTGATACATATATGTATGTAATATTTGATATTCAATATTCAAAATGTTCTTAATTATTTCCAAACTACTGGGCCCTGTTTCACAAAACTTGTTATCAATAACATGTTACAAGCTACTGTTATAAGCTACTGAAACCATTGCATTTGATTGGCTGAGAGCAAATTTGTCATAGAAATCTAGCATTTGTTATTGATAACAAGTTTTATGAAACTGGGCCCTGATCTAGTTCTCATTACAAGGTAAAGTCAAACTCAAAATGACATGACTATCCCTCTATCAGTAAAATTATGTCAACAAGCAAACAAAACCTGGAAGGATACTATTGAATTTGATGATTAAAGTTTGTCTAGACTAAATACTTTGTAATTCAAACACCACTTATGACATAATTATGATCTAAAGTTCAATATTATCAGTATCGATTGATTGCAATAAGCTATGATTATATATGTTATTAATAAGATGATGAAGCGGATCCCAATCAAATGATTGGTTGAGAGCGTACACGTGACCAGGCATTTATTTTGCCTAACACATAATTTTACTAATGTTAGGTCATTAGTAAATACTTACGACCGGTCATTGATAAAATCATGTTATAAAACAAATAAAACATCATCTTATAATACACATCATTTTGTTCGGGCATTAGTGACATTACCCACATTCGGTACCTTCAAAACATTCTCGACTATTGCCTCAGGCGTGTTAGACCGTTCCAAAGGTACATTGTGTGGGTAGTTCTTACTTATTCCCTCACTGCTGTGTATTATTTGTATACTACCCGATCTATTCTGGTTCTTGTTTTCATGGTCAATTGTCCTTCTTAGTATAATTTTATTTTCGAACACTTCATTAGCCTGATTTTTTGACAGGTCATGGACTGTTCATGAGAGTAATAGTTGATTTCTACCAGTATAATGATGACTTATGCTGGGTAATCAAGGATGTTTTAGAACCACATGCAAGCCCATATGTTTGGGTTTATTGGATATACACTGTATGTCAGTGTTTGACGTACACGTACATGTACATGTCGGTATCAATAACAAGAAGCATTGAAAGGCACAGATACTGATAAAATTCCTGCATAAAACGCTACATAGTTCCTCATTTTACAAGCATTGTAGAGGAGCCATTTAGTATATGTCTGAAAGAAAACATTTTTATATTGTAATGTTATTTCAAAAATACTTGTTCTTCATACAATTTGTCATATATAGCTTTGAGCGAGGGTGTTGTTGGCCGTGTATTGTTATCATTAACTTTAATAGTATTAAAAGTGTAGTTCTGAGAGAAGATACATGTACATGTACACAGTATACTCTGATGAGTGTCAAAAGGACATCATTCCATTTGCCCTTATGGCTACCCTAAATTCTCTTATTTTTCGTCTATGGACTGAGAAAGTATGCAAGGTTAAATTCAGTTTCAGCCATTGTGCTACATGTATATTGTTTCTTGAATGTGATAAAAATGTGTTTTAATAGCATTGAAAGTATAGTTCTTAGAAAAGATACATATACATTGTGTACAGAGGTGTCATGGTCGAGTGGATAGGTCACCAAACTGTCGATCACACGGTCCGCAGTTTGAGTCCCGCTGCGGCACTAATGTCCTTTGGCAAGACATTGATCTACATTTGCCATACTCAACCCAGATGATGTAAATGGGTACCTGGCAGGAATTAATTCTTTCAAATGCTAGAGTACTGTGATGACAGCCGTGCTAATGCCAGGGTAAAAATCAGGAGCGCCAGGAGTGTCAAGTCTGACAGACATGAGCGCCATACAAGAACCCACTCTTATTATTATTATTATTGTATTGTCTCATCCAATTCTCTTTCTTTTCATCTATGGACTGAGATAAAATCATAGAAAGAATGTAAGGTTGAATTAAATTTCAGCCATTTTCTTGAATGTGATAATTTGTTTTCTGTCCAGCAAGATATTGTTCACGTTGGCAAATTTGCAATTTGTTCAAATAGGCATACTTTCTGATACTATCACAATTGACACAACACTAAATTTCTGCAATTGCAAAGTTTCTTGCCAAGGAAATGACTGTTGTTTAAAAATATGCAAAATATCATGTCTCAACAAGTTTCTTATTTTACAGTGGACCATTATTGTCCTTTTCTAGACTTTTTGGACCTTGTTTCTTTAGAGTTTGTTTAGTTTGTGATCTGATTTTGTAATATTTTTGTCTGTTTTTTCCATTTTTTTTTTTTACTTCTTTGATAGATATTTGAAGGAGCGAATGAATCAGAGTCTTGAAGAGAAAGCCACGCTGCAACAAACAATCAACAAATACAAGGTAGGAGGAGTTAATCACATGACAGTGAATAGAGCACACCATCCAAAATGATTCTAGAACATATGCTCCTGTGGCAATAACTCCAGGGCGCACCAGGGAGGTGTTTCACAAAGATCCTAAGTTGAACTTAATAATATTAATAATAATAATAGTGGGTTCTTGTATAGCGCTCAGCGCAGTCAGATTTGACCCTCCTGGCGCTCCCGATTATTACCCTGGCTTTAGCACGGCTGCCATACGGCGCTCTAGCATTTCAAGGAATAAATTCCTACCAAGTTGGACTTAAATATTATGGAGAGCCATTAGCATCTTTGAAAATATTTCGTAAAAGTTTTTTTATGAGGCATAAAATGTTGATTTAAATCATTCATATGTTGCTATTATCAAGGAGAATTCATGTTCTTGATGTGAAATTTATAAAAAGCCTAAAATGCTTGAATTTTTGCTTTAAACATATTTTATTTTAAGGCTACAAATGGCCCTCTATAATATTTAAGTCCAACTTAGAGTTAAGTTCGACTTGGGATCTTTGTGAAACACCCCCTGATCCTACACCAGAAACACAATTCAAACAGCGGGTTTGGTTATATTTGTCGAAATGTAAGGAAGTAGTTATTCAAATTTAGACTTACAATGTTTTTCGACTCCTCTGGGCATCTGGTCAACCACTTGAAATTATGATTTGAAGGGGGCGATTACCCCCCACCCCCACTTCCCGCGCCTATTGCCTACTGAGTACCCCCAACCCTTATATTCATTTTGCTTGTCACTTATCTACTTATCTTTTTTTAACTATAATGTGATCAGTTTAATTCTTATATCAGTCCTATAACTTTCACTTTTGACTTTCTATTGAAGTGTATCGGGGGTTTCTATATATATATATATATCAGGCCTTTATTCCTGATGTGTGCTTTTCTACTATTTTTCATCTTCCTATTCTTCTCCTTTTTCCTCTCCTTCTTTTCCTCTTCTTCCTCCTCTCCTTCATCTTCATATCGCGTATTTCATAATTATTATTAGTATACAACTAATCGTGCATTTGTTAATGGTTTAGGATGTATTTTTATTCCATACAGACTGCACTAGAGAGAAGGAGAGGGAAAGGGATAGGCCGACCCGGCAGTGGAACCGGCTCTGTTCTATCAACAAAAGATGGTATGTTCATATTATAGCAAAATGATAATGCACAATTTTACTTTTTGCAATAGCTTTTATTAAAAGAAGAGTGATTTTTTCATTCATCTGTTCTGTTTTTTGTTTAATTCAGCAATGCTCTGTAATCCCTGCGACAGAGGTGGATTGATTTCCTCTATTCTGTATAATTAATGCATATTTATGTAGATTTAATGTAAATTTGTGTTCATGAATATTGTGTAAAATACTGGTACTCCAAACCATGTAGGGGATCAGGGCCTGTGGTTCAAGCTCAAGCTGTAGGTGGCACTTACAACGTTTGTGATTTGGAAAGAAATTAATAATATTCAGGTACATTTGTCGCTCTCAACCGAGGTGTAATAAATGGCTACCTGTAGCCAGTGGCAGGAATTGATTTGTTTAAAACTTTGATGACTTTCACACCTTAGGGCAGCCTGGCTGAACCTAGGGTATTACAGTCAAACCTGTCTATAACTACCACCCAAGGGAAACACAAAAAGTGGTCTTTGTAGACAGGTGGTCATTAAAGCAGGTTTGACTGTAGAAGGACTTTGTAGGTTATGTGACATTTGTTCCACTGTCAGTCTCCTGCACTAACTGAATTCCTAACTTCAAACCTGGACCAAACACAGGACCAATCCTAACCCTAAACCAACTCTTAAACCACCATGATACCCAGTTGCAAACTCAATCCTTTATCCATTATCTTTGACAAAATAAAGACCAGGGCCCTGTCTTACAAAGAGTTATGATAGATCCACATCAATCGTAAGTCCTCCAATCAATCGCAAGTTTGCAGTCTCCTTTCTCTTATGTACATAGTTACGATTAATATCAATCGCAAATAAGTTACGATTGATATCACCTCTTTGTAAAACGGGGCCTTGAGTAATAGTAGCTGGACCAAATGTCAGGGCACCACTGTGTTGGTGTGAACAGCATCTCTGCAATGGATACTCGCTCAAAATAAAGGATGACAATTGTAGCAAAAACTTATTTTATAACGTCTGTTCAGAGCCAGAAGGGCATTAACTCTGTGTTCTGAGTATAAAACTTAACTCCCTTCTGGTTCCAACCATATGAGGAGGCGCGATAGCTCGGTTGGTAGAGCAGTGGTCTCGTAATCCGGTGACCA
Source organism: Hemicentrotus pulcherrimus (assembly GCA_003118195.1). Classification (NCBI taxonomy): domain Eukaryota; kingdom Metazoa; phylum Echinodermata; class Echinoidea; order Camarodonta; family Strongylocentrotidae; genus Hemicentrotus; species Hemicentrotus pulcherrimus. The sequence goes on along the minus strand of BEXV01000523.1, from coordinate 208,847 downwards.
GGGTTCGAAACCAAGTCGATGCACTTGTGCCCTTTGGTAAGGCATTAATCCTCATTACCAGGTCCCTCGGAGAGGACTCAAAGCCGTTGGCCGTCTTCTTGCTTACTTTCAAGCATTTTTATGCTTTCTTAGCAATACGAAATGTAATTTCCTTGGTGTGAACAGCATCTCTGTGCTCAAAATAAATCACAACAAATTTAGCACACACAAAAAAAATCAAATTATATGTTTTCTGTTTGGAGCCAGTAGGGCATTAACTCTGTGTTCAAAGTATATGACTTAACCCCCTTCTGGCTCCAAACAGACAAACTGTTATTTCCTTTTACTCTCTAAAAAAAAATTCTTTGGCACTCTTTTTATTTCAGTGGAGAATCTTCTTGCTCAGGGAAAGTCCGGTGGCATCTCGGCATCACCGTCATCTGTGGGCGATCTCCAGGCTCTCGCCACGTCTCTCCTGGAAACCGTTCATGATAAGAACATGGCTTTGTCTCATCAAAAGAATACCAACAAGTAAGCAAGTTTGTGATTTAGATCTTGGGGGGGTCGGGGAGAGTGGGTGAAAGAGGTAGATATACTTTTACTATCATCTGTAGGTGATATTCTCTCTTGAAAACCATTCATGATAAGAATATGACTTTGTCTTGTCAGAAGATAGCTGACATGTAAGTAAATCTGTGATAATATTTGGATGATGGGGTGGTGGGGGAGGAGAGAGGGGAGGGGTCAAAATATACCTTCACCGTCATCTGAAGGTTGGATGGTGGGATGATGGGGAAGGGGGGGGGATGAGTCGAAATATAGCATCATTGTCATCTGTCGGTTATCTCCAGGCTCTCGCTACCTCTGCCTTGGAAACCATTCATGATAAGAACATGGCTGTGTCTCATCCAAAGAATACCAACAAGTAAGTAAATCTGTGATTTAGATGTTGGGAGGGGGTGGATGGGGTCTATTTGGATGGCAGCCCAAGTTCATTAGCTCTTTCTATTTGATTATCTATCCAATAAGCATTATGCTGTTTTTTATTTCCCTAGTTGCTAATCTATATTGTGAAGGTCAAGAAGTCTATTCCAACTAACAACCCATTCATATCACACAGGTTTTAGATAAGAAAAAGCACTGGCTTGACTTGTTTGGTATTTGTTTTGAAGTGATTGTCAGTCATTTGCAAACAGAAGAAGGGTTAGTGAATGAAATTAAGTCCTAAAATTGTATGATAGCATGAATGGCATAGGATTTCAATATCTGAGTGGTGTTGGTGTGTATTGTGTACTGCAAGGTTCTGGAATCATCAAACTGATTAGAAATTTGGCCCAGTCTTGGTAAAAGTAACAAGCACTGTACACAGAAAGATGTTATGGGACTACACAAACATGTGGCATAAAAATGAGGCCCATATTTTTAAAGCTGATACAATGATGTCTAATTTAGAATATGAAGGCATTTCAAGAGCCATGCGTAACAGGGAAAAAATTCTCTCATTTTCTTCCACACTTCCTAATAACAATGAAAGTGCTCTCAGATGATTATTTTTCACCTCTCCCCAGAACTCAACCTTCTCTTTAGATTCAGTCAAAGCTGTCTTAGAGGCCATCTCTCAATAATGACCACCTGTCTGTAGTGATCACACATATATATATATATATATATAAAGACCACCTGTGGCATTTTTCTGTTCCCTTTAATAGCTGGCTTTTATGATAGAAAGGTTTATCTGTATAATAAAAAGTCCATTGATCCTTAAATTACATCCAAGAATCACAACTCTCAAGTTCAGACTTTTGTCAAGATAAGTGTTTGCTTGGAAATACTTGAAACTATGGTTAAAAGGGATAGAGAAAATAATACTGTGTGAGATTATATTACACATAAAAAAAATCATGATGAACGAGAGTGTGGTGTTCATATCATGTATTTGGATGCATGTGTGTGAGATACATGAAACGTTAGAAAATCTCTATGAGTGTGAACATAGTGTTGGTATCATGTATACAGTTCAAGATAAGCTTGAGTTCTGCATGGTAATTCCCATAGAATCCATCAAAACTAACCGGTACACTGAATATTCAAGATTACAAATAAATGACACGTGTCAAACGATTTGGGTAGAAAATTAGTAGGGGCTGAGTAATGAGCATAGAAAGATAAGGAAAATCGAGGTAAGTAGGCCTGACACCATGTGCTTTACAGATACACATATCACTATGCAAACAAGAGTTGTGGTTTTTATCAAAGATAATTTCCAGGAAGTTTTTGCGAGTTTGTTTTTATTTTACTTGTTCAAACAACCAATCTATCCATACCAGACCTCATGATTAGCTTTAAAGCAAACATGTATACGTGTGTTGGGGCATGATTCTATATGAACCCGGTAATCGAACTTTGAAACTTTATCCCACATCTGGCATCTATTTTGCTTATATTCATCGGAGGACATTACTGTGTCAATAGAAAGAATACATTCCTCACGTATTTTATACTATGATTACTATCCGTAGGTTTCTTTTTCAAAGGTATGGCGAAATGAACATCTTGTGTAAATAAATATTTGTCGAACACATGGTCTCTATTGTTTATGTTATTGAGACATTTGATAAGAATATAGACCTTGCGTGCCAGTCTGGCGTAATTCCCATCGGAAAGCTGTTATCGGTAATACCACTATGTCAATTGTCAGAGAATATTCCTCACCTACATGTATTACCGGTAGGCAATATGAAGGGTTGATTATAGAATGGTAATTGTATGGTTATGTGAATTCTGGTATTTTATTCTTGTATTTGAAATTGAATGTGGTCGTTTCTTTTCTGTTTCTCTTTTCAAGTGTTGTCTTTGTATTTTTGTAATTGCCCTACGTATTTTGTGAAACACACACACAGGTTGCATGAACCATCTATAATACACCTGACCTATGGTAATATTGTTTATAATAATAATAATAATATTTTGTACAGCCCATATCACACTACATCTGTATGAGCTTGCAAAGGACTTGGGATAGTATTACCCCAGCCTAATAGCAAGTTCCTCTTGAAATACAACAAAGTGCCTAGAGTATTCCCTCCTTGCCTTTCGGTAGGTCATTGATTACATTGTGAAAGAAACGTTGTGGAATCGATCAGAAAAGTTTGATCATTTAGTATATAAGTATTGGTGTGTATACTGCAAGGTTCTGGAATCATCAAAATGATAAGAAATTTCGCCCAGTCTTTGTAAAGTTACAAGCACTGTACACAGAAAGATGTATATGGGACTACGCACACGTGCGCGATACATGCGTTTATCTCTCACAGTCCAATAGATAAACTAATTTACCAAATATATCAATTAGTAGGCGGTTTCCCAGCAAATTTGTTATCATGTAATAGTCAAAACATATTTTTTCACATGATTGGTAATAAGAGCTTCCATTTCATTTTTTGAAATTGGGGCATTTCCAGTACTGGTCTTTACCTTTAAGTCGTTGTTTTTATACATATACACATCATAGTCAAGCTGTTCGACCTAATAATAATGATATGCCAAAGCTAATAGCGCATATCACAAATATGTCCCTATGCGCTGTAATATAGAGAGGGAAAAAGAAGAATATAAAGAGTGAGATACGCTCAGTAAAGAGTCATTAAAAAGGGAAGGTCATTGGTTCAAACAAGGGAAGGTCATTGGGTCAAAAAAGGGAAGGTCATTGGGTCAAAAAAAGG
>BEXV01000523.1:190762-205128 GCA_003118195.1 Hemicentrotus pulcherrimus | reverse complement strand
TTTCACATGATTGGTAATAAGAGCTTCCATTTCATTTTTTGAAATTGGGGCATTTCCAGTACTGGTCTTTACCTTTAAGTCGTTGTTTCTATACATATACACATCATAGTCAAGCGGTTCGACCTAATAATAATGATATGCCAAAGCTAATAGCGCATATCACAAATATGTCCCTATGCGCTGTAATATAGAGAGGGAAAAAGAAGAATATAAAGAGTGAGATACGCTCAGTAAAGAGTCATTAAAAAGGGAAGGTCATTGGTTCAAACAAGGGAAGGTCATTGGGTCAAAAAAGGGAAGGTCATTGGGTCAAAAAAAGGGAAGGTCATTGGGTCAAAAAAGGAAGGTCATTGGGTCAAAAAAAGGGAAGGTCATTGCGTCAAAAAAGGGAAGGTCATTGGGTCAAAAAAGGGAAGGTCATTGGGTCAAAAAAAGGCAAGGTCATTGGATCAAAAAAAGGGAAGGTCATTGGGTCAAAAAAAGGCAAGGTCAAGGGTGCAAACACTGGTACAAGGCATTTGATATTCATGATTTCTTGCCAGTCCCTACCCAGGTTTATAAATGTATAATATATATAATTACAAGTAGATGCAAAAGTTGTTAACATGTAAAATGGCAATTGCTTTCCTGTGAAAGGCAACTGGCTAGATTGCTTGTCAAAGAGTAGAGAGTATTTAAAGTTACTATGTCCCATTTGCAGCCAACATCAAATTCTGTAGAACTTTGCAGGGATTATGAATATGTCATGCATGTCCTGTCTGTGAAATTTGAATGTTAGCAGTGTCCTAATATTCAAATTATGCAAGGAAATCTGTTTACTCTCTAGACTTCACTGTCAGACGCTATTGAGTGAGTGACGGACTTTTATGGCCAAATGGCCAAAATTAAACTGATTGAATCTTTGCGCAGCACAAAACTTACAACCACTTGGGACAAGGGTCTGATAATCAGAATACATGTATTACTTAAATAGTGATTGCAATCACTAAAGTCGATTCAATAACTAATGGTCGTTATTTTTCCTACTTAAAGACATTTTTAAGCCCTTCCTTTTGAGGGAAGTTCTAAAGTAGTATTATCTTTCAAATGCTGTTGGAATTTAACCTTTTCATATTGTTTGCCTGCAAATGGGACATAGTACCTTTAAAGCTTTTGTTGGAATATCAATGAAATCCAATGATTGTGGTAGAATTGATGTCATGTACATGTACAGTTAGTAACTTAATTATTCATACCCCTTGTCAATTTGATGGGTATTTTGTGTTTTTATTTATGTTATTCAAGAATGAATGAACTGGTTGAAATAGGGCATTTGTGGGACACTTTTAATCAAAATGTGATATGTCACATTCTCAAAAAACATAAAGCGGGACAAATCAATACTTCACATAATTCCAAAATTACAAAAACTTGGTAAGGATGTGAATAATTTAGTTGCTAACAACGAAGCACTTGTATAGTAGCACTGATAATAAACACTCCAAATGTTGTATTGATATCTGCAGGATACTGGGTAAGAGGGTAGCTGAGCTGGAGAAGAAGCTGAAGACCCTAGAGGTAGCCGGTCTCTGGACGCTACCAGTAGGAGCAGGATCTGGAGGTGAGTTGCTTGTTCTTTTACATATTTTTGAAGACTTTAGGGGACTCAAAGATTTGATTAATGGTCTGATGAATTAATGAGTGCAATGATGGTGATACAATGTATCATCATCATCATCGTCATCATCTTCATCTTCATCATCATCATCATCATCATCGTCATCTTCATCTTCATCATCATCCTCATCGTCATCATCATTATCTTCATCTTCATCGTCATCATCATCCTCATTGTCATCATCATTATCTTCATCTTCATCGTCATCATCATCTTCATCGTCATGATCATCCTCATCGTCATCATCATTATCTTCATCTTCATCGTCGTCATCATCCTCATCGTCATCATATCAGCTCCGTTTGCATCATTTCCATCACTGTTATCATTTTCATCATCACTACCTTCAATACCACCACCATCATCATTATCATCATTATTATCATCATTATTATCTGCATTATCTGCATTATCTCCTTAAAGGTAATACAAAGTTTTGGGAAATTTTGAAAATTGGGTGGGTAGTGATTCTACCTGTGATTCTACCTGGATGCCCCTGTGGATTTATTTTAAGCACTAGAAAATTTAGCCCCTGAAACACTTTTGTTTTTGAGTAAAATTGAATATAAAAATATACTGGTGCTCCCGGTAAATTTTGATAAATTTCAAGTGGCACCTACAGCCGTACGATGGTAGCTGCAACCATGAAATTCTCAGAATATGTAGTTGTGATATATAATTTCCAAACGGGAATAGCTAATCGGTCGATTTCAGTCAAGAAACATTGTTTTATAGCTTAATTAATATCTCGACCTAGAGAGGGAGCTATACAACATGAAGAGTTTATTTTCTACAATTTCATAACTTGAGACTTGATTTCAACCGCGACAATGATCAATGAATATTGTAGGCTCGCATATGTTTCCAATATGTTCATTTGAACCGAATTTATGACCCCATACCTAAACTTTGTATTACCTTTAATCACTATCATACATCATCTTCGTCCTCATCACCACCACCGTCATCATTATCATCATTTCCACAATGCACCATCACCGTCACCACCATCATCGTCATCACCATTGTCGTCATCATCATTACCAATATCATTATTATGATGATGATCATCATCTTTATTATACAAAAAAGTTTCAGTACCGTAAGCACAAAATGCACCTTTCATCCTTTTATTATACATGATGAATGGGCTCTCTAATGTTTCTTATAGAGTAATAACATTCCACTTCCCCATTAAAGGGATCTGGTAACTTTGTTTCAGATTCTGAAACAAAATCCTGGATTTAACTCATGCTGCAAATGTTAATTATAAGCCTTGAGGTCAGTCAGGAACCCCATGACTTTTACAAGCCGGTCGCCTGTCTGATTATCATGATATTTATAATTGGAATTAAACGGGTTTCATAACACTACCGTCTATTGGGGAAAACTAGTATGGTAAAACCGGTAACTCAAAGAATTTTAATTTTTTGAGGCACTTCTTTATCATTTTGAAGCACAGTTTTTTTTAGGGCTTCAATAATAACATATCACAGACACTGAAAACACGTTGGGCCGTGCATCTCAGATTTAACATTGTTAAACGATGCCTTTAACCAATACTGCCATGTACAATTAACAAAACACTATTATTCACCAATGCCTTATATTTGTGCATAAATGTGTGCATGTAGTAAATTTGATGTGAGTCAGAGTGTACTTGAGATCATGATTTGTTTAGATTTTTAAAACTGGTCTCAACATTAGTCAGGTTCACATGAGAGTCTGTGAACTTTAAAGCCCCTCGGAAGTGCTGGGAGCCCCAAAAATTTGATGGCAAAATTTTACTTAAATTGCACCATAATGTGAAAGAGGATGTCATTTTAGACACATTTCTGCAAGGATTTTCAAAACAAATGTGTTTGAAGTCGAATGTTGATAAAGGAATACATAATTTTGTTTTTTTCTGTTGTATGCAGAAAGCCAAACTTTGGTATTCTTTCATCAATATTCGACCTTGAAAACATTTGTTTTGAAAATCCTTGCAGAAGTGTGTCTTAAATGACATCCTCTTTCACATTAAATTTTTGGCGAATTTAGGGCTCCCAACACTTTAGAGGGGCTTTAATTTTGCTCGTGGTTTAAAACTTCAAGGCAATCTTCTGGTTAACGACCATGCAGATGCGCACATGGTTTTGAGACTCTGAGTTAATTGACAGTTGTAAACCATGGGTGATCTTATGGTTATCAGAAAAACTATGGGAAATGGGGGTGTCTTCATTCAAAGTTATGTGCCTTGCAGATGCGATTAAATTTACGTGTTTACCAGGACTGCTAATACTTGGTATGCTGTAGTTCGAAATGTTGATAACTTGATTCTGTCCCATATGAACCTGCATCATTGTTAAGGCCAAATAAATGAAAAAAGCATGTTTAGATCGTGCCTTTTTGACAAAAAGGATGAAGGAGGCCCTTCTTCTTTCATTTTTTTTCTCAAAACGGCCGCCACTTGGACTCAGGAAATGACATAAGGGGTTCGGATTGGAAAATGCAACAGAAAATGAGATAAAAATTACGATTTTATTTTATTTTTTTATAATTTTTCTCATGTTTTTTCATTGAAAAAAAAGGAGGCGGGTGAAACACTAAACATTTATTTTATTTTATTTTGATGGGTTGTGGTTTTCAAGTTTTTCAAACTTAAAGTTTAAAACTACAGTGGTCGTCCCGTATGAACATAGCTAATGTTATTGCAGAGTGCCTTATATCTGAACAAAGGGCATGTGTATGAATACATTTCTACTCTTCAAAATCCAATTAACAACTGATAAGGGTTGCAAATTGAGATGATTATGAGACTGATAAGACATGCATAAAAATACATATTGACCTATAGCTACTTCAGAGTTGAACAACCTTGTGTTCATACGTCGCAGAGATTAATAATCATACTGTCCATGGCAATATATCTGAATTTTCAACAGAATTAAACCAATGTTCTTCTTGAACAAATGTCAGAATCAGAAGATATGTTTATTAAACTAAAGTACTATTTAACATCAATAGTTTAAAGTCTTCCAATACAAATAGTTATTGAATATTATAAGGAATTATGACTATAGTTTAATGGATATTGAAAAATAAAAATATATTCCATTCGCTAGACCATTTTTATTAATTTTCAAATAAAGTATGTAATATATTCTATCAGTGCTCCAGGAAAGATCAACACCAAATTTTCATTTTCACATAAATGAATAGTATGTTAATATATATATATATATATATATATTCATGTACAGTCAAACGTGCTTTAGTGACCACCTGTCTACAAGGACCACATTTTGTGTTTCCCTTGAAAATGGTTTCTTATTGAAACATATATCAGTACTAAAGGAACCTGTACATAAAGACCACATTTAAAGATAAAGACCAGTTATGGTCATGTGATTGCATTGTGAAAGAAACGTTGTGGAATCGATCAGAAAAAGTTGATCATCTAGCATATAAGTATTGGTGTGTACTGCAAGGTTCTGGAATCATCAAAATGATAAGAAATTTGGCCCAGTCTTTGTAAAGTTACAAGCACTGTACACAGAAAGATGTATATTGGACTACGCACACGTGCGCGACACGTGTGTTTAATGTATCCATTAGTAGGCGGTTTCCCGGCAAAATTTTGATCATCATGTATTAGGCAAAACATATTCTTTCACATGGTTGGTAATAAGAGCTTCCATTTCATTTTTTGAAATTGGGGCATTTCCAATACTGGTCTATACCGTTAACATCGTTTTCCTTGAAAATGGTTTCTCATGCAATATGTACTAAAGGAACCTGTTCATAAAGACCTCTTGCCTCTAAAGACCACTTTTCTTGTCTTCCTTGGGTGGTCTTTATAGACAGGTTTCACTGTACATTTACCTGCATTCATTTAATAGATGATACCTTGAAATCTCTCATACATGTACCGTATGTATATATTGTTGATGAGGGTTTTCCCCCTAATGCTGTCTGGAACAAATGACTGATACACAATGATAATAGCCACACTATGTCCTTCAGTTATCTAGGGCTGTAGAAAAAAAAACAATACAGGTAGATTAATGCGCTGTGTTTTAGTAGCTGTTTGATAGGGATAGTACTTGTGATATCATGTGAGGCGTGACATGACTCTGGATTTTTTAAATTTACTCAAATTTCTTAATTCAAAACAAATATTTAAAAACCAAATTGACTGCTTCCTAGAAAGAAAAAAATTGTGTTGATCATATAATGGGTAATGTGTATTTGAAATTTATTTTGACAGCTCGAAATGCAGTGTATCTGGCCAAAGAGAAGCAGAATATGGCATCTGGGCTGAAGACACTTCTTCCACACCAAGTTTCAAGCAGTAGTGATGACAACAGCCCAAGAAGTCTTGATGGTGCTTCCACTCCAGGCTCCTCTACCCAATCAACCCCACACAGCACGCCCTCTCACGACATCAGTCGCAAAGAGCTTACAAGGAAGGACACTGAAGACAGCTTGATCTGCCTGGAGGAGCAGGATGGAAAGACTGAGGCAGCAGAAACACGGGCAAGGTCGCAAAGCTCACCATCCAAGAGTGAGGTCACTGGGAAGGACAGAGATGGGGTGAGTTTGATTGCATTGGACGGTCAGGAGGAGACATTGGTGAAGGTTAGATCAATTTCACAGGACTCTGTATCCCACCGCTTCCACCTAAAGATGTTGGTTAGGACAGACACTCAGGACAGCCTCATCTCCTTTGAAGACCACAATGAAGATTGTCAGGGTGTGGAAGGAGAGAAAACCTTCAGTGACAACTTGCAGCTTCCTCATGGAGTGGAAGGAACGCCTGGGGAAGATGACTATGGGTCAGAGGTATCTAGCGAAATCAACGACAGGGACACTACAGGTGGAGGAGACGCTCATGGTAATGTAAACGCCGCAACTGAGAGGGGGCTGCTGAAGAACGTCTTTGAAATTGAGCGAGGACAAGCGGATGGAAAAGATGGCAAGCTGGACGGTGCTGTGTGCGATGACAATGATCAGGAAGATGAGGAAGACCTGGAGGGTTTGGCTGATCCTGATGCAGTCTTAGAACTTGAGGATGTGGAGGCAGATTTGCTGGAGGAAGGAGATAAGCTTATGTCCTCTTGGATGGAACAGGATGGTGATCCTTCTACCAATGCTACCATCAGCACCACCTCACTTGAGAACCTCTTTGACAGTATGGCTGATAAGCTCTCTCTGAAGAACAAGGAGAAAAGACAACCTGAAGGAAAGGAATCTACCCAACAGTCGTCACCTCTGCTCAAAAGAGACAAACAGGCCAGTCTAGTGGTTGTAGACAATACTCCTCAATGTGTTTGAATTTTGATTTCATTCATGCTTCCATTAAGTCTGCACTCATTCGTGCACAGTATTTGAATTGTTCATCAAGTTTGTTTAAACTTATAATATTTTGTATTCATGAAGATATGATTTCATTATAATTACAAAACATGTTTTAATATATTCAAAGAAGGCCAACCACCATTTTTTTTCTCTGTATGTTTTGTGTTCCATGTCGGTATTTACTATGTAGAATACCTTGAAGTTATATACAAGTTAACTTTTGTATGGACTATAATATAAAATATTTGTTTGCCTTCATGCTGTGCTTAGTTAATTAATATAATCCCCTTTATTGTTTGGGGAAAAGTTTCGTTGTTATACAAATTGGTTTGTCTTTTGTATTAGAAAAGTTTCAAGTTAAGAACAAAAGATTAGTCCCATTACAATCACAATGCATGAAAACACAAATTTGTTTCCCCGATTGACTTATACAGAAGCTTATAATTTTCCAAGCTTTATAAGATAAAGGTAATCATATTGTAAAAAATATATACATATTTGATATTGAAAAGAACAAAAATGTTTTCGTTCGGTCTAATAATGTCAATTTCATGAGAGAATTCTACCATGTGCACTGTGCACCATGCTGTACTATGTATTGAAAGCATTGAATTGGAAGTGTATATACCACCGAGCATGATTTTCTAGCATTTGTATTCCTGTTTCAGTTCTAAAAATTCCCCGCATAATTCCTACAATTTGTGTCAGCATTGTCACTGTTTTTTGTGCAATAGGATTTGTTTAGTGTTCAACTGAAATGTTTAATTTTGCATTCCATAAGTTCCAGTACTTTATCTTAGTATATTTTGCATATTATCGATGTAATTCTTTAGTGAAGAGTATCATCCTGTATGGGAATGTCTCAATACCCTCATTTTCAAGGCAGTGCTAAGGCATTCCTAATACAACTACACTTTATAGTTCGTTCATATGGTTTGTTTTTTTGCAAAATGGCAGTTTAGAGGTTCATTTTTCCAGGCCTTGTCATCAAATATTCTTGAGAATAAATAAAACATTGTATGGAATAATGAAAGTTTATATAACACAGAGAATATTTGGATAGAGAGTGCTAAAGCATGCCTAATTATATAACTACAGTTTGTTCTATTTTCATAAGGTTTGTTATTGCAAAATGGCAGTTATCGGGAGGTTCATTGTTTTTATGGTTCGTCACAAACAATCCTTGAAAAACGCATAAAACATTCTATAGAATAATAGAAGTTCAAATAACACATATAATATTTAGGAAATATTTATAACAACCTGTTGAGTGTAAGGGGATACCTTCTCAGCCTATAGGAAACATGCTAATAAATGACCTATTTTATATAACGGTACAAGCATTTAACTGGTGATACATTGTAAAGTGATGCTATTTATACATTTAATTAAGTTGTATTTATGAGAAGTTACCTTTTGAAGTATTCAGTTCTTTTGTCATTTTAAAACAGGAAGAGAATTTCTTTTTGATAGAAATATGAAAGCATGGTTTAGCAATAAACCACTATATTCAACAAAGGCCTTAATTCAACTAATTTAACTTTCAGTAGTTTTGTGTTACAAAAAAACACAATAAAATTCAAATTTACAAGGAGTGTGAATAATTTGGTTGTGTCTGGGCAGGTCAGAAGTATTTTGTCCAATACGTTACTAAACACATCAAAGTTTTCAACATTCCCAATTATTCTGTGAGGTGGGTAGACCTATTAAAGCTTTGATCAGACCATATAACAAGGAAAACAGTACCAAAAAAAAATCCCATTCTCTGTAACATATTGGACAGCAATCAACAAAATACTTTCAGCTTGCCTATCTATGGAAATTTATAAATATATCGAAGATTACATATTGTTTATTCGGTACTACATGTGTATATTGGCATTATCATACAGTACTGAAATATATTGGTGATGGTATCAAAGTGGTTAATCTGGTTATAATGGAACAACCAAACAAATTATTATTATTATTATTGTAATCCAAATGTATTATTCTGCTAAATGATGACACTTGATTGTAATTATCTGATATTCTTTATTGAGCTTGACAAGGCAGATTTCAGTTCTAATTTTTGCATTATTTTTTTACATGTAGATATTGTTTGTTTGTTTTGTGCCATAGGGGTATCAACCCTTATTTTTATGGATCGTTATTTCCCTTCTGGCTCCAAACTACATGTATTTAAATAATAGTCTTAGAATTATACACCTCTCATGAAAAGCGCTCAGAAGATGCCATTTGTGTTTTACTACCAAAGCATTTCAATTGTTTGTGCAATATCTTTTCTGAATTTATATATTCCATAACTGCCTGTATAAGTGTAAATTGCACCTTCTATTTTTATTGTTTTTTCCATTTGTTCTTTTCTTCATTTGAGGAATACAATATGTCGGCTGTCTAGATAATAGTTGTATTCATAGTTTAAAACTGTTCAGAGTAATAAATTATTTAAGATAATCTTATTTATTTCATGTTCTTGCATTTTGCTGCTTTGCACAAAATGTAGGACTCATTTCTGGGCATTGGATTTGATATATTAAAGAATTGTATGAATTCTCTTTATTTTTAGTATAGTGTAATATTCTAATATTCATTCTATTGCTAAGAGACAATGTATATTGGTTTTATTGTTAATAATTTTGAATTTCATCTTCAGTAAGCAATAATGATTTAAATGAATACAGCTTCTGATCAATCTTGTCTATAAAAAATACTATGTTTTATGAAATGATGTAAAATACTCATTCTCCCTTCAGCATACAGTATACATTGCGTTTCATTTGTCTTTCTTACAGGGACATGGTAATATTTTCTCTTTGCAGTTTATACAATTTTGTTTAATGAAACATATACATTGTAGAGCTTGGAGGTTATAAACGTGTTTTGGGTTTATGTGCTAACAAATGTCTTTATAAAGAGAACAAACTATTGAATGACCCTTTTGTAATATCCAGTATAAATATGACTGACATTTGTTGTAAATGCAGAACTATCAACATAATTCTTGTGCATATAGAAGCTCACATCCTTTAATATTTGCCATTTGTCCATTTTTTTTAATGATTTTGGAAGGGGTTGTTGTTAAAACATGTTGAACACAAGCGTACCCCCCCCCCCACAATTCTAAGCCATTTGAAAGATATGATATGGACAAGCTCTATCTACTATATTCAAGAATGCAGTTCTGATACATGTTTATAAAGTTTTTCATGATGTAACTGGTGTATGATGAAACTCCCTTTTCAGATTCCATTGAAATAAAGTATTCAAGATTTGTAGGCGAGTCAGAAAATAAAAGGGTTGATGTATTCCGGCCGGTGCAGTTGCCCTCCCCCGTTCTGCTTTGCATTAATCAAAGAAGTAGAGTTTCAGCCTGTATACCTAATTGATAAATGACTCTGAGAAGGATATGGGATACGTTAGTTATGCGGACTTCAGCTCTCTACCATGCTGTATCCATCTTTGTCGGCCATATGGAGAAGCATACCAGCAAACCAAAAAATAAAATATCCAGTTTACTTTGAGTGGGTATTACCTCGATTATATCCATTTGGAAGTCTAATTAGAGCAAGAGTGAACTATATTTTCTTTAAAAACGTTATACCTATGTATGTCTTTGCTCAGTAATTCCAGATTATTGTATTTTAACTGCCAATTCGATAAACAAATTTGTTTACCAATCCAATCTAATTTACACAGTATTTTCCATGCAGTAACAAAGCGCTTGAATTATTTTCCCCTGTTTTCCATAATTCATGCCAATGCCTTGTGGCAAAATATTGGGATTATAATTTCACTGTGTATACAATAATTAGGGTCGATTGTGAATGTAAAAATAATGGAATAGATTCAATTGATGAAGCTAAAGCCTGCAGCTCTTTCTGTAAATTGCATATGATATATTGAGTCATCATTAACATTTGACAATATATCATTCACTAACCTTTGTTGTAATACCGGGTAACCCAATTGAATTTGTATCATTTCCTGATATGCAAAGGCATTATCTTGTTGAGAAAAGGCATTATCTTGTCGAGAAAATGACATTTTTGGATAAAATTTGCATCAATTAATATGTTATGCCATAATTTATGCCATAGAATGTACAAAACAGAAAAAAACATTTGGCCTTTTGTTGCTCTATCTGGTTGTGAGGTATTGCTTTAATTTATCACATGTACATGTATAATTCTTTTCAAACTGACATAACATTTAAGAGTACCGGTATGCGAAATCGTTAGGAGATCAAATTTGTGGCAAATTAAATGATTTGGTGCCTGATTCATTTTTTATAGCAGGTTAGAGATCATTATTTTGGAAGTAGTTAATTTGACAAACTCTGTAGCTGATTTGTAGCAAATGTACTCACCAAAACTGAATAATATTTTACTTTAAGTGCTCTTCTGTGAATCAATTGCCATCATTTAAGATTACGTTCCTTGTACTGGTGTATATTACAATTTTCAAAATGTCATCCGTTTACTCTGATTACATTGATCTTTCACTTGAGAAGATATAAAGAAATTGTTTCCATATTAATAATGCTATTTGGTTTCTGGTACCAATCAATTTATTATCACTGAAGTGTTTGTTTCAAGTGTTTCACCTTGATCGTGTTATTTATCTTAGTACAATTTCCTACTTTTGTGTGCAATTGTTTTAGGTTTGTGTCTGTTTGGCTTCTCCTCACTTCAATTAAATTCATCCTTATTTGTGCAAACGCTCCCAACATACTAGCTACCCCCATACAAGTTATATGTATATCAGAAAGTTAGACTCACTGTTGTAATAATGTGATACAATATTTGCTGATAAAAGTAACACTTGGTAATCTTGGTGTTGTTTAATTGTGTTTTTGCCACATAACTTCCTATAAAATTATTTCACCCAATTGCTATATCTTAGATTCCACCTTCAAGGCTTCTTTATTTCATTGTCTTTTGTTCTCTTCCTTCGATTTGTTGCTTTAACTTGTTCATCTCAATATTTCTATGTTTTCCTGAATTTTGTAAGGGGCACTTTTTATGTTTTTATGTTTTCATCCATTTTCAAGTTAAATTGTACGTCTTTAATCTGTCATTGTGCCACATGTACAAGCATATACCTTGAAATCAATGTGCTAGCTTACAACTGGGCCAAGTGTTGGTAAGAAGGACAGTGTTGGTGACAAACTTTGATTGATTAACTGAGAGAGAGAGAGAGAGAGAGAGAGAGAGAGAGAGAGAGAAAGTGTGAAAGAGGGAGAGAAAGAGAGAGAGAGAGAGAGATAAGAGAAAGGGAGGGGGAATTGAAAGAGAGAGAGAGAGAGAGAGAGAGAGAGAGAGAGAGTGAAAGAGGGAGAGAGAGAGAGAGAGAGAAAGAGAGGGAGAGAAGAGGTAGAGATGCAGTCCCTGACTAATTTCATATTTTTAACACCCCCCCCCCTGCTTGGGGCTTCCAAAGGCGCCCTTTCTACAATATCATTTTGCCTCTAACAAAATAATCTGGGACCTCTGTCCACCAAGACCCTTAAAAGGGTGCTTATAACCTCTATCTCTTTAGAAAATACAATTCATATTTTTTCTTCTTTTAAAAGACTTGTTTCCAGACTTTTATGCAAAATAAGTTTTATATAATGATTATTGAAAAGAGTCAATTTAACAAGAAGCAGAAAAGCTGGTTGTAATTTTTTCTTTTTTCATTTGTATATTTTATTCAATTTACTTTTGATTAACTTTCACTTGATCTTTAATTGCTTCTCCGTTGTTTTCCTTTTTCTGCCTATAATAGGTTGGGTCGTTTAGCGTCAAGCCACAGAGGGGGGTCCAAGGGGTGGGAGGCACACAAAGAACACCCCAACAAAATTCTAATGAGCTTCACCCATATCTTTGATGTTAAGGTTGCTGTGGTTGTTGTTGTTTTTGTTGCTGTTGATGGTGGATGTTGTTCTTATGTCATATGCACCCCCCCCCCCTCCAAACCTGATCCACGAATCGTATAGATCTGCCACTTTGTCATTTGAATTGTTTAATGATACATTGAAACTCAAGGTCAGTCATTGACAACATCCTGGAAATAATGACCACCCTCACATGTTTTCATTTGTTTTTCTTTGAGATTATCATCCTTTTGAAAGTATCTAATGTGAAAATCTGACACCGGTCTGCTTTGTCAAGTGTATCTGAAGAAGAAAAAAAAAATCAATATAAACAATAAAAATGATCTCATTTTACTGAGTGTTCTTTCTGTTTAGAACCAGTAATCGGGAAATAATTAATCATCTGTCAGTCCGTTACATGTTTTATAACAGGAAATGAGAAACAGGCCTCTTAGAAGTTGGAATACATGTCTCTATTTTTGTTTTAGTTAAGGCCTGAAATAGCGTGCCAGATAAAATACATACTAGAATAGTGATTCAATATCATGTTGTTATTGTCTGCTATCATATATTCATGACTGTGAACTGACAGATGTTGTTTGCGATCGCATGCAGTTTCCTTGTTATTTCAATGACTCATTGCATAATAAGCCCTTTTTTAGTCCTTTTCTCTACGATGGAGATATATCTTGCCAAGATAAATCAAATCCTGGATCATGCGCATTGTATTGGTATTGGTTTAATATATGATATGCATATAGTTTTATACCACTCAAGGACAAATATGGGTGATATAAATATTCTTGCGATTTCTTTTCTCTCACCCATTTTGTCCTGATATTAGGTTTGCATGTACAGGAGTTTCATAATTTATGAGAAAAGATAATGCCGAGAGAAGTGTTTGAGATATGATACCCATTAAATTAATCCCGGAAATTAATAGTATTTGGAGGTGCCTGTTTTGGAGCGGGATATTTCGTGACGGCTACGAGTTGTGCACAAAATCAACCATAGAGGGCCAAACAGGCCCAGTTTTGTTTGGTGGTGATATGCCGCTTTACACTTTCGTTACGTGAAGTAGGCCTATGTTTAAATCGTGAAAAGTGTCGGTAAAACCAAAAGAAAAACAAAGAAAAAAAGAGACAAAAAAAATAATACAAGAGAATAGAATAGTATACTTTATTATGAATGAATAACATTTATTTTTTTTAGTTCATTATGCACGGTATTTTTCCTTTTCTCTCGTTTATTGAACTTTGCGTGCCGCAACTGCGATTTAGAACTTATTTGCCTAGAATTTCGGATTTCGGGAAACAGAGAAAAATCAGCTGTCTCCCAACAGTTTCTCATTTTGAAAATAAACGAAACTCAAATTATGATTATTATTGTTATTATTATTATTATTAATTATTCGGTAATTTTTGTCAAGTCATACATGCAATATACATAAAGTGAAAACGTAATTATAACAAATTATAAGAACACAATGAATACTTATTCATTCGCAAGGAT
>BEXV01000523.1:134949-154796 GCA_003118195.1 Hemicentrotus pulcherrimus | reverse complement strand
CCCCCCCCCCCCCTTGAAGAAAAATTTGAGTAGAAGGGAGTCAAGTACATAAAGCTTGGGGGGGGGGGGGGGGGTATAACTTTCCCATCTCTCAATTTTAAGCATTGATGCTTAATCATAGATCTGCAAATACAATGTACTAGGTGTACATACTGTAAAAACTAGAGATGGGAAAACGATTTATTAAACATGAAGGACATTCATTAGATTTTAGATTAAAAAAGACTTTATGGCATACAGTGTAAAATGTTAATGTTCTACATGTACATTGTATATATATATCTATTCCCTGCTTCTTTTATTTTTCTCATGTGTTTGATTTGTACTAGTTCACTGCTTATTCTTAAAAAAACTTTCAACAAATATGTAGGAAAATTCCATACATATGGAATAAACATGAGAAAAAAAAAAAAAATTCCATACAAAATATTTTTTTTGGTGTAAAAATGTTAACACACTAAAGCGCAGACTCACACCCAAAAACCAAAAATAAGCCAATGGCAATACCAAGCAGTTAGACAAATTATTCTTACTGCTATTCTGTTTTCCTGTCAACCAGTGAAAGCAAACATAGATTGATTTGTGGCCATGAAACTGCTCAATTTTTGTTCATATTCATTTTGTTGATGAATTATTCTAGCTTCCTGTGGCTTTAGGGCTGCAAAATTATGAGCAGTGATTGCAAGTCGGGGGCTAAAATTTCCTCAGTTTTAATTTCATTAGCGTCCATACATCACAGGATAGTTCCAGGCAGTTTTCTTTTTGATGAATTGAAAATTATAACGGCCGTAATTTGCATTTTTTGGAATGTTCTTTCCCATTTCCCCCCCATTCTGAATGAAATTAATTCACCAGCGAAGTGTGATATAACGATTTTCCCCCCAATTAATTTCAGTTGTTGTGTTTTTAGGCTGACCATTGAATTTCACACCTGAACTTGTTCCAAGCTACAAGTACAAGTTATATGTAAATCACCTCTTTTCTTGTTGTGGGGGTGCCAGGTGTATTTCAAGAGTATAGGCCTTAGAGATTGTTCATATCTTTGTTACTAGAATACTACAGGTAGTATCATGTATCTGTATCACACCCTGCTTGCCTCCACCTTAAAGTGAAGCTCGTTCACCTTCTACTTTCATAATCCCAACAAGACAAGTTCATGACCCGCTATCAAATACCAGTATCTGTCATGTTGATCCTGTTTACAAGTGCACACTCTATTATATTACTGGTAGTTTCTTTCCAGCTTGTTCCTGGGGGGTAAATTCTATTCATTATAAATCCATATGATGTACAACGATGAT
This sequence comes from Hemicentrotus pulcherrimus, assembly GCA_003118195.1. Lineage (NCBI taxonomy): Eukaryota > Metazoa > Echinodermata > Echinoidea > Camarodonta > Strongylocentrotidae > Hemicentrotus > Hemicentrotus pulcherrimus. Next base: position 153,495 of record BEXV01000523.1, on the reverse strand, counting down.
CAAAATGCATCGATCAGATAATCATCTTGCACACCACTTTTTCCATGTATGTATAATGTCTATTAAGCTAGCTTGACAGATTTTAAATAAACATGTTCAATAAAGAAGTCTAAACTGAAAGATTTATCGTACTTCATCTACCGGTTCGTGCGATATACTTTGTATTCTTTTGACATTTAGATGAACGCTATATGTTTTTGTAACTAGGCTGCAACCCAGATCAATAGATTATTCAGTGATTCCCTGCGATGCATGTCAGCCTATTCATCTAGCCTCCCCTTCAGCCTGGGCTGCTTTACTTTTAATAGACATTACTGGTGATGTTACAGCATTTTGAAAGGAGCTATTATATAATTATTTTGGATTTTGTTTGATACAGTCATGTAACAATTTTCTTTGAGGTCTTCGAAAACAAAATGGAATGACAGATATACAGTGTATATGTGACATGGCTGAATATAAACAAGAAAATGATAAAACTACATTACCGGTTCTATTAGTACACGTCTTTGCTATTGGTAAAAGAATGTTTGGCCCAAGATAGATCAATGGAGAAAAAAAATCTAATTATATTTTAGAAATTAGAACATTTTAATGCCAAATTTCAAATATGGTATTCTTTCATAATTCAATAGCGGACGATATACAGGTATATATGCAGCACACAAAGCCTTTACTCAACAAAGAAAATATGACTTCAAAAGTTAGATTACAAGAACCCAGAAATGATTTAAAATAATGATTTTCCTATCTGTCTCAGCGAGAGGGGTCTTACTTTCGCTAGAGCTAAAATAAAAGCTGTTGAGATCATGTCCATCGGTCAGATTCTGCTAACAGATTTCTTCCATCTATTAGGCGAAGTCAGTCCCCTGGCATTCCATTTTTGTTCTAGAATGACATGCCCTGGGAGATTCACTTCTCTTCTCTCTTTTGTCATCGGATGAAATCCATTTTTCGTATGACTGACAGCCTTTTCACACACAGCTAAAATTCATCGTATCTAGTGATGATTAGAATCATCGTAAAAATTTAGTCATGATTATAGACAAAATTTCCCAGTGTGAACATCGGTTATACGATGTTGGGATAGATACGAAGTCGCGATCTATACGCCCCTAAAAGCAGGCTACAGATACGAAGTTCGTATCTAGAGAGCTTGACATTTTGTGTGTGAAAGGAAATTCGTGTTTAGTCATGATTAAACTGGATGGAGCGTGCGCTTTGATTGACGTGACATGACCTTCAATGCGCAATGGCACTACTGCGCATTTTACGAGCAGTAGTTAATCACGAAACGATTAAAGATCGCACCGAAATTTCTGTGTGTGAAAGGCTCGTGATTAGTTTAAACACGTTCGAAACACGTTTAAACTAGTCATGTTTAAAGAATTTTAGCTGTGTGTGAAAAGGCTGCAGGTCATTTCCAGAATGGATGGAGGAGCCAGATCGAGTATTGAATTTCTAATCCTTGCTTCTCTGTCTATCTCTCTCTCTCTTCCCTATCTCTTTCTCCTCTCTATTTCTCTCTCTCCTCTCTATCTGTCTCTTTCTCTCCCTCTCTCTCTTTCTCTCCCTCACTCTCTCTCTCTCTCTCTCTCTCTCTATCTCTGCATCTCGCTCCCCTTGTCCCCCTCTCTTGAGTCTTTGCATCTCAACTTTGCATCTCACAATCTCTCTCTGCATCTTTTTTTGCTGCATCTCTTTTGCTGCATCTCTTTTGCTGCATCTCTTTTTCTACATCTCATTTTTCTCTTCTCTGTCTCTTCTTTCTGGATTTCTTGTTCATCTCTCTGTCTGACTGTTTTCTTTATTTCATTATTGATTTCTCCCCTGTCTCTTTCTCACTGGTATTCCTATATTCTGGCATTGAATATTTCTGTTTTAAAAAAAAATGATATTGTGTAAGGCAGAAATATATGGACATGATATACAAGATATGTATATTCTCACCCATTGTTCCTTTATGAAATTCATAGGCAGAATATAAGCATTGAAGTTTTAATAGTAATTAGTAGGTATAAAGTCTTATTTCTTATTTTTTTTTTTAAACTGAAAAAAAGAAATTATTCATGAAATGAATGTTTTAGAAAATAATTGTCACAATAATGTTATGGATGATACAAGAACCAATGTCATTTCCAATACTTTCAATGTTCTGATAATTCACTACTTTTTTGTTTTCTTCAAATTTGGGAAAAAAAATTATTTCTATTCTCCTGTGACGATGCAGATTTTTTCCTTTCTAGAATATTGATATGAAAATGCAGTAGTACATGTATTGAACAGCTCAAATATTAGTGCATTGTTTCTTTCCGTTTGATAACAGGTTGATTTCTGTGTCGGCTCATCTCCTCTTGAGCTAATCAGTCAGTTCAGCCGAGTTGATTGCATTATTTATGAGGACGCTTGCACTACCATTATGGAATCCTGTGCCCATTAGTAAACAAGCCAAATTAGATTGCAGGGGTCAATCATGTTCTTGTCCTTTCCTCTGAACCTGAACGGATCAAACCCAACTGCCTGGTGATCCTCCCCTCCAGGATTGGGTCCTGATTGGTCGGCCAAGTACGTTTCTGGGTCATGTGATGTGCAAACATCCCCCACTTGGTCGTGTCAGGTGACATCCATCCCCATGGTGAAGGGATAATGAATTTGTTGGTGCGCCCCTCCCATGGGCCAGGGTCTAACCCCTCCATGCCCAGGGTAGTCCTTTTCTTTCTAGGAACCTGGCACTGTGCCAGCCCACCTGTAGCCCCAAGGCTTTTTCTTATCCATATAGAAACGTCACTCCTCTATGGAGATTTCTGATATACGGCTCTGGAGTATGAAGAAATGGAATATGAGATGAGCATAATGTCCCTTTATATGCAGTTTAATTTATGCTTGATTGCCTAAGTAAGGCTCAAATAGATGCAAGGAAAGTATTGATTGCAATAGTCAGTTAATAACTATGGAAGTAAAGGGTAACTAGATACCTATAGGTCATGAACAAAGGGATGCATAGAGGCAAGGGTGGGTGCGGTGAGAGTACTACTACCCCCATAGCTTGCTTTAAAGTGGTAATCATATAGTCTCTTTGCTTTCATATGAGAAATATTTGCCACACCTCTCCTTAAATCGTTGGCATGTCTACATTTATGTATAGGTTTATTTCCCCTAAAAAGTTTACTCTGGATGTAGATTTCATGTTTTTTTGTGGTTTCCACATTGCCCTTGATCTTTCTAAAAAAATTATGCATAGTTCCACCAATTCATTTGTGCGTCTTTTGCTGTAGTTTGATTAAGGAGTGATTCTTCATTGTTGTTATAAGAAAACTTGACCTTAAAAAGTGGTCATTTCCATAGAGATAATTAGAACTCATAGTGTGAAATTATATGATTTAAATGAAAACCTTGAAATTGTTTCATTGAAGGTGCATTCTCCCATGCTTATGATTTTAACATCTGTAACTTCTCTTTAAAAGTGTCATTTATTACTCCAGTATTGCAACTCTGCAAAATGTACCATGGTTCATTAACTGACAAAGCAAGACATGAAAGAGCTCGGTTCTGCCCGCATATAATGATGTCCATTAATTGAAACTATTGTGGAGTTGATTAGGAGAGAATCAATCGGGCGTGTTTGAGTGCAAGGTTAAATGCATTTTTATTTGAAGTCTTATTTTTGTTCTCTCTGTGGAATACAAGGCCTTTCAAGAAAGCTAATGTTAACTCATGAAACCAGGCATCAATATATCATCAGTTAATTTCATGGTCTTAGCTTTATTTTATTTACATAGCATGCTGTACATGTAGTTGTATCATCCTAAAAACATGAAATGTAAATAGAAAGCCAATATGAATAACATTTGATGATGCTTTCGGTATCATGGCTTCTATACTTTAAGATATATAATGTACATGTATTGTCTGTTAGGAGACATAAGGGCTTTAACTTATATACTTCAACACAGAGTTAATGCCCTTCATGTAAACAGAGTACATGTATATTGAAATAATTGTGATTTTCACAGTATCGTTAAAGATAAAGACCAGTTATGGTCATGTGCTTGCATTGTGAAAGAAACGTTGTGGAATTGATCAGAAAAGGTTGATCATCTAGCATATAAGTATTGGTGGCTAATGCAAGGTTCTGGAATCATCACAATGATAAGAAATTTAGCCCAGTGTTGGTAAAGTTACAAGCACTGTGAACAGAGAGATGTACATGTATATGGGACTACGCGACACCTGCACGATATCTGTCAGGTCCAAATAGATATAATAATGTACCAAATATATCAATTAGTAGGCTGTTTCTCGGGCAAAATTTGTATCATCACATATTAGTCAAAACATAGTCTTTCACATGATTGGTAATAAGAGCTTCCATTTCACTTTTTGAGAGGGGGGCATTTTCAAAACTGGTCTTTACCTTTAAATTGGTTTTGAATTTTAGAAAGAAAATATCCCATAAAGTTTTGAGAGAGGTAATCCATTTTTTAACCCATCATCTGCAGTGCACCGTCCTTTGAGAGCTAAAAGGGCAATAACACTTCATTTCACTCAAAGCTAGGTCAACTAACACCCTTCTGGCTCTCAACATACAATGTTACATATTTCTAATCTATTCATTCATTTACAAATGTGATCTGTATGTTGCACTGGGAACTAACTTCTTGGAGGTATATCGGGCGTAGAATTTCACGGAGCATTGTCCTTTTTTGATATAGAAGACAAAAGCATCCCTTGACAGGCCTTTGCATTCTCACGTATCAAGTAGCCCAGTTTTCCATCATGACATTTCTCTTTCCTCCTGCATAAAGTGGTGAATGTATGATGGAGGAGATAATAGATTGAGAGGGAGAGAGAGAGAGAGAGAGAGAAAGAGAGAGAGAAAGAGAGAGAGAAAGAGAGAGATACCGTATGTTCAAATATCACATTTTTTTTCAGAGTTTGCTCAAATTGCTTGGGATCATTTGTTTGAAGCTTGGTGTCGAATGCTCGATATTATTTAAGTCAGAATGTTCACAATTCATGTCGTAGGTATTACTTACTCCAAGTGATCAGATTTCTCAGTAAATTGGAGCAAATGAAAGGATTTTTGACCCGTAACATTTGAGTTACCGGTAATGTAATTCCAGATTGGCAGATACAGTGTGTGTCACTGTGTATAATCTCACATCAACTTTATCCAAAGAAGTTTGAGAAAGTACTCAAAATTTTATTTTCAAAATGGAAATTTCCTTAGAAAAAATTACTCAGGAATTGAAAGAAGGAACTACATTTTCCTCACACATTGATTCTTGTTTTACATAAAAAGCATAATATAATTTGGACAGATGGTCTTCCCATTATTTGTTTCAGACTCTGCACTGTAATATACTATTTTGGTATTCTGTAGACCATAATGTCATACAGTCTTTACTTTTTTAAATATCTGTTTTATTTATTATATTCATTTATCTTGACTAGAGATCTTTGTAATATTCCGTTGATCTTTTAGAGCATTTCAGACTCTGTTGAGCTTCCATGGTCTAAACAAATACTTTCCCCAAGTATTAAAAAAAAAACACCCACTACTACCATGTTAAGATGCACTCAGCTGATGACATGCAAATTGGTGTGTATTTCAGTTCAGCCCCACCTGAACAACACAGGTTAAGGAGAGGGAAAATACAATATATATAGGCTCTTGCTTGTTCTCTGACCATTTCATGGCAACCATATGGATTATGCAGGATTTAGCAAGATGGAGAGATGCGAGTGATACTTGAAGAGCTCCAGGTCATATCCTCAATTCACATCTAAAAGGCTTCAAATCCCTTTAAATATAGAATGAGAGGTTCCTCTTCGCATGTATCTGTCTTCTTTCTATTATGATGGCTTTTTGCTATACATGTATCTGTTGTAGAGTCTCGGCAGGTAGTGCATGATTCTACAAAGATTGTAAACCTACACGGAGGTTTTAATTACCCCATTACTAGTCAGAATTGATATAAAAGAAAATATACAGCGTATCTCCATATTTTTTCTACCTTTACTTTAAACAAAAAACCTAGACTTTCACCAGGAAGATTTAGGTTTGGCTGCTGATTTTTTGTTTGCAAGATTAAAGATAATAATTTCTTGTTTAATAGGAAATGTGTCCAAAGAGTTAGAGCCAGATATGAAAGAAGATATATATTTCAGCCTTCAAAGCCGAAGGATTTCTTCCTAAAAGAAATTTTGGGACAATTATGGTCATTTTTTAAATCTTCATGTATGACCCTACATGTATGTATAACTGGCAAAAATAATATTAAAACTTAAAATAATTACGTAGTGAATAAAACCACACCAAATTTATTATCTGTCATGCTACAAAGTACTCATGCTGGTTGGACTTTTTTAGGCAATATGTTTTTGTCAGGTATTTCAAGATTGATTTATGGACACTTCAACCATGCTTTGATCCATTTTTATTTCATTTTATGATGTTAGATGGCACCTTTAAATCATTTTCCAATTGTTTTGAGTGTAATGCATACAATACAGAGTGTGCAAAATGAAATAAGTACTTCATGATTCATCAGCATGTAGTGAATTCAAAGGGTAGATCTGAAACTCTAGCTCCTGAGGTTATCGGCTTTCAAGGGCACCCATGAAAATAGAATGGTAGATTTCCTGTTGAGCTTGAGCGAGATGAGGTTGCAAAAGTGATTTTGAGGCAGTAGCTTTTAGTTTAAAACGGTGCATTTCACGATAAATTGAACTATATAAACTGTGGGTTATGACGTGTAAATGTGGCGCGTGAATAAGGTGGTATGGTACTTGTATTACAGGTTTCATTTCCAGCATTCTCTTTCTAAAATCAGCCACACTCTCTGATGTATGAGTCATGAACAACCAAACTAATGAGACGATAATTCAATATTAATTATCAATGAACTCTAATGGGAAGGAATTTTCCATTGCCATTGTTTGAATGTGGTTCCATAAATATGTGCTCCATGCTAGACACAATTTATTAAAGGGCTGTTTTATGTTTGTGCATCCTACTTTTACAGCGTGTAGGACATACCACCTTCTTGCACGCCACCCTTCAAATGAGAGGGAATACCTTCTCTATCACACATGAGATAGGCATCAAGAACCCAGAGATTGCTGTCCGATAAAATTCAGAAATACATTGTGTGCTGTCATCGACATCAAGAGGCCAAGTTGTCCTGGTTTGAGCTCGGAGAGTTGATATCCGACCAGTCGAAAGTAATGTCAGATGCGATAAAGAAATTGAGCCTTAGCATTCTGCTCGTATTTTTTATTTTTTCAGAGAGAAAAGGGCACGGAGTCCATGGAGAGAGATGCAGACTAGTGTTTACCAACTGATGGTTTTAACTTTATATACATAAATTTGTCAGTATATCTGTCAAGCATCAAATCTGAACCCTTTATTTGTTTGATATAATACTCAGTAGGCAGTTGTACAGACACACGTTCAGTTTGACTCTCTTTTTTCGGCACTTTGCCAACGTGGAACAATTAATTAGCCAACATGATGAAAATATACTATTTTCCATGTATTTGCCACTCAGTCAGCAAGTTTGGTGCAAGAAAGGCAACATTGTTTTTCAGTTGAGAGCCAGAAGGGTGTTAACTCAAATACTAACACATAGAGTTAAAGGTGAAGACCAGTTATGGTCATGCGATTGCATTGTGAAAGAAACGTTGTCGAATCGATCAGAAAAGGTTGATCATCTAGCATCTAGCATCTGCAAGGTTCTGGAATCATCATAATGATAAGAAATTTGGCCCATTCTTCGTAAAGTTACAAGCACTATACACAGAAAGATGTATATGGGACTACCCCCACACGTGTGCGACACTTGCGCTTTATCACGTCCAATGAGAGAAACAAATTTACCAAATATATGAATTAGTAGGCGGTTTCCCGGCATTTTTTTTATCACCATGTATTAGTCAAAACATATTCTTTCACATGATTGGTAATGAGAGCTTCCATTTCATTTTTTGAAATTGGGGCGTTTCCAATACTGGTCTTTACCTTTAATGTCTTCACTCTAAACTGATGATACGCTGTAAACACTGAAGGTCTATATGCTCTATAGGCTCTATCTCTTCAAATGAAAGGGTAGTGTGTCTTAACTTTATTTATCAGAGCAAGAATATCATTTTAAAATCGATAATAGAGTAAAGATTTATTCCCAACTTTTTCATCCCAATGTATTCTCTGTAACACAAATGTTGAGTTAACCAATACAGTCCGATTTATACCATGTTATTTTGACGAGGTACAGAAAGAGGTTGCTACACACAGCTAGATCCATGAAACCGTGTAGCCGTAGTAGCGTATTTAAGCACGCTGTGGCTGAGGTCACCACTGTATATGACACATGTATGGCAGGTTGCCAACCGCCTCCCTTCACCACTCGGGTTCACTGTCACTGCATGAATTATTGCCATCTCAAAAGGTCTCTCGCTTGTTTTTCATGCAATTTCTAAACTCAGCATATCAGATTCTCAAAAGTTTCACAAATTTATTACCGTTGTCAGATCTTTGAAAGGATAAGATGCAAGAGATCAAGGTGTACACGTACATGTAGCTTGTCTCAATTTGGAGTACACATGATTTATAATATTTTTTTAAAGCTAGGATTAACTTCAAAGATCAAAAATTTATGTCAGGTCAACAATACTAATTTTAGGATTTGTGTTGAACTCAAACCATCTTAGGTTGGCAAATTTGTTTAAAAGTTACTTGCACAAATTATTTATTAATGAACCATTCAAACAAGGCAGAATTATATGGAGTTGCTATAGCCCTAATTCATATTTTTGTTCAATTGAACCCCAAAATTTGACTCACAAGAGTGAAGTTGTTGAAAAGTAGCACATACATGTGTCAGAAATTACCTTTAGTTTGTTATGCAGGAAGGCAAACTGTATACATGAAAGAATATTTGTAACATCTTTCCTGTTCAAGGAAATGATCAACGTTGAATTTAAGCTTGCGTAAATTACACCATTGCAATGAATGCATGACACATTTGTTGCAAATCGAGGCCAAAGAAAGATTATGTATGCCTGTGTTACATTATTAAGCTACCATCAACTTTGTACATGGCTATGGATATTAAAAATTTGACTGGCAAGAGCACATTCTGTTTAGCATTTAATTTGCAAAAACAATTATTCTCCCTTTCAATAGGCTGTTTTTTCCCCCTTCTCTTGGCTACACATCAACATCTCAACGGTGCGTGACTCTTTTCCTAATCTGCAGTTCAAAGTGTGTTCCCAGTTTGTAAACAGCTTGAAAACAAGCTCCAGATTAGGATGGGTGCTGAGCACGTTTTCTTGAGCTTGAGCTTTTTGTTGCTCTGAAAGTTGCTGGTAAACCCTATCAAGATGGTGCTCAGCAGCTCAGTCATGATATAAAGCTATTGTTGAGAAGAAAAAATAAAGGCCCGTTGCACAAGACTTACCATTGTTGGTAACTTTGCCATCAATGGGTAACTACCATGGAAACCTTGATTTTATTTGGCTGTTGAGCTCTGTTACCATGGTAACCAAATTTCTTATCATTTTGATGATTCCAGAACCTTGCAGTACACTATGCAAGGTGATCAACCTTTCTGATCGATTTCACAACGTTTCTTTTTCAATGCAATTGCATGACCATAACTGGTCTTTAACTCATCTACTTTGTTCTGAGTAGATGCCCTTCTAGCTCTGAACAAATGAAGAAAAAGAAAGAAAGAAGAGAATTAAAATGTTTGGATCACCACTGACAGGATGTGACCTTACCTTCTATACAAGCTCATGCTAAAATATGAAAACAGACAAATAAATGGGTATAAATGTCACTGTCCTTGTGGGGCGTGCATGTTTGGATGATTCAATTCGGGTGTTAGGAAGAGATAGCTGCTCTTCCTCCTATTCTTTCCACCTCGTTCTGCAATTCCAATTTGTATGATCAGCTGCAGGGGGTTTAAAGGTGGGAGATAGATGCTGTCCCTTGATTCCTTTAATAAAGAGAAGAAGAAGAAGAAAGGGATTTGAAAGTGCTGTATGTGGAATGAAAGAAGAAGAAAGAATAGAGAGAAAGCAGAGATCAATGGAAGTAGGATAAGTTATTCAACTAGAACACCGATACTAGGCACTACTCAAGCACTGGGTAGGATAAATCGTATTGCAAGGCCAGTTTCTCACTTTTTGTCCTGAAAAATAAAAGAATGCCTAGGTCTCTTGGTAACCTGGTATTTCCGCACAGCAGCCTATGCACGAATACGCATTAGTTTGTAATCAAATTTGGAATCATCTGGCTTTGGAGAGGAGATCGTGTTTGTCTTTCCGACCGCGTACCACTGCACGGCCACGCTGTCGATCCCTACATGTCAAAATCAATAGGCTCCATTTGAAGCCGGCACTGCTGCAAGCTGGCAGAAAAGGGGGTGAAGCCTAAAGTAGAGTGAACCTTTTGATTAACATCAGAGGCGGTGGGAGAGGGCCGGCCGTGGCTCCGTCTCCTCTAGTGACACACTGCTTGCGTCAAGGCCCGGCCTTTGTGGTACACCACCAGGTCTTCCATCCTGCTTGTTTGAACAGAGTTCTAAGATGTTTGCACTCCAGCTTTCATTACACATCCCCATGCAGTCCTCTCACCCTAAATCTCATTTTCCTCTTTTTTTACGTCATGATCTGTTTCCTGCTATTGCGCATCCTCACAATTTATATTTCTGATTTCATTCCTACCCTGTCCCCATTTACAAGAAGTATATATAACAAGGGAGACAAGTTTCACTCCCATCTTTCTGATACTACTCTCAAACATACCGTTACACAGCCTATCAATTAGAACAAAAAATAATTCTATCCTTCTAGTCCTAATACAGAATGTAATGATGTAAACATACCAGGTACCGAAATAATTTGAAATGTTATTTCAAAATGTATATTTTCAGTAGTCAACATTTCCTAACTCAGTAATTTCGGTTATGTTCTCCTGCTATTCACAAAGTTTAAATGATTTTTCATTTCTGTCCTTGAAATGCCTTTTCCGTCTTGGAATGGGCATTCTTCCTTCCTGTCTTTCAGTTTCTATTCCTTGATTCCTTATTTTTCCTATCAACTTTCTACCCGAGGGACTCTCGGTTCTGTTTTTGCTGCTGTTATTACCTCGGTCAAGTTTTTTGTTGTTATGATCAATATCAAAGCTTTGGTTTCCCTCCCTTTGGTACAGCCCTCAATTGTGTTTCTAAAATCAACAGACCAGGGTAGTGCAGCACTGGGATATGAGGGAACAAAAAACATCTCTGTGACTCACGTAATGCCCTGGTATGAAAACACTGAGAGCCCTCCAAAACAGCAAAAATCAGAAAGATGCAGTGTGATGTACTGCAGACCTAGCATAATTTATTAGATTACTGCAGAAATACAGATCTCCATTTCACTCTTTTTGGTCACGGCAGCGCTGCATGTGATACAATGTTGGGCATTAGGTTGCACATAATTCTACAACCTCCCCTTGGGCACTGTCATATCATTTCAGCATTATTATAATAACCGCCAGCTCTGCTCATCAGTGTACACATGTACAGGATCTTAACCCCTTGTAGTTCAGGCTGCATGGGCAATCTAGGAGCTCCAAGCGGCTTTGTTTGTTTCCCTTATGTTGCGATAGAGGAGCGATGAAGAGCAATATATACAATTGGCTCTCATCATTCTGTGCCTGTTTGTACTACTATTCAGCTATTGTCCTGCCTTTTATCTCTGCCCATGTTGACATTTCTAAGGCTCCGTCCGCCCTGGCAAGCTTTCCTCCTCGCTTATTTCTTCTCCATTTCTCTCTCTCTCTCCTATCCATCCTCCTCCTCACCCATCCTATTCATAGAAGTAGAACCCTGATAGAAAGGCATTGAAAATGAGCCTTCTCTCTGTTTGGAATCCCCTTCTTGGAGTGCTCTTCAATCCCATTGTTGCATCTCGAGTGAGGTCATTGCTTTTTAGACTGTGTGCATGAGTTCAGGTAATGCACTATCAAATTATGAAGAGAAAGAGTGCTTGAGGCAACGAGCTCGCTGATATTCGATAATTCATGCAATATCTTGTCACTAGAAATCACAGCATCGATGTGGAGCTGACAAGGGGATGGCAGCCTTGGACCTGTTCTCAAGATGTCGTTTCCTGTCCATTCTATGAAAAGAGATTTAAATTGCTGTTGCTGATTGAATTTATGTCCATTCAATGAAAAGAGATTTAAATTGCCATTGCTGATTGGATTTATATTAGAAAGTTTAATATTGTCTGAATGAAGGCATAAGGGTATAAATGCATAATGCTTTTAACAAAGAGTAGATATGCCCTTTTGGCTGTTAGCAGATGAAACAATTATGTGTCATGGAGACCTCCACAGAATGTATACTGTAATAATTTTATGTGGGTGATTTCTAGTCCTGCAGTTCAATGCAAAACCACCAAATATACAATAATGTACAACTAAATGTATATCTTTTTTTGTCACCATACAATGTACATTGAAGAAATAGGAGGTTAAGATTTTCCTTCACTTTTCAGCAGTCGGTCAAATTCAAACATTACGTTGACTCTCGTCTTCTGAGCGCAATGCTGGGCAATTTCAGTAACTGGTAGCCTAAGTTAAATACTGACTCGTTCTTTGGTCGAATGGGTTGGTGTTAATACGGGGCATTGGATATTTGATTGAAATGGAGCCCGATGTCTAGCAGTCCATTGACAAGCTGTTTCTTCTGGAGATCAATACTCGCTGCCAGAAAGTCCAGTTCATGAGGACTATGCAGGGAAAGAGCTGATGCACTGGAGTGTGATCAATATTTACAAAGGGAAGACTAGGCAAGGGAGAGTTTGTACAAGAGGGAACTGAAAGTAGGGCTTCAAATCCTTGGTTATGGTCTCTAGGAGGCTGTTCACACTGCAATGAGATAGCGCGGTCTATCGTAGCACCCCCTTTTTTCTAGCGTGCGCTAGACCGCGCTATCTCTCGTGGACCACTCCCAAGAGGTGCTCCAGTGGCACGCCGTTTTGGCTCGCCGTGGCTGCTGTTGGGCGGGCCGAAACCATGTTGTACCTTCCACACAGCAGAGAAAGCGTGGTTTAGCGCGCGCTATCTCTGCTGGTGTGAACAGCCTCTAGGATCTAATATTAGGGTGGTGTGGATTAAAAGAGGGGGTAATGGTGATACATAGGGGCACGTAGGCTGAGATTAAGATTAAGTGAATTTAGTGGATTGTCACAGTATGAAATGGTGTTTGGAAATTACTAGGAAACAGGACAACAAAATAACCCCCCCCCCAAAAAAAAAAACCAAAACAAACAAAACCAAGAAGAATAAAAAAAACAAGAAGAAGAAGAAGAAGATGTAACTCTCATATTGGCATTTATGATTCACCCACTTCAAAAGGGGAAAAAAGGTTTGGTTACATAAGGGGATCACGTTATAAGTTTTAAAATTGTCTTGTGATGTAACAATACTAGTTTGGAATGCTATGATGGAGAATGAGTCATGTTATACACAATTGTTCAGTTTTGCCAATTATTCTCAGTGGTAGGCTTTTAAATCCTATATTTCTGCAAGCATCTTGAAACTGCTCCTCATGGTCTTGAATTCAATCCAGTTTTAAATAAGAAGGAGATTTATTGTGTTTTTCAGTTCTTGTTGACCATAAACACAGTTTACAGCTATACAAAGAATGTCAATTTCTAAGTATACAAACAGATATTGTAAATTAATGGCCATGCGATTCAGTAGAATAGATTTGAAGGCAAAATTAATTTGGTTTGAAAGAAGGTTTTAGAGACCATAATCAATTGTGAATGAATAATTGGAGAAAACACATGTCGAAGATACATGTAGGCATAATTTGAATGTCATTGATTGATTTGCCCTTCTCTGTACTCCAAGATGTCACTCTCACACGTACACAGTTTGTAGACCTACATGCAGCAATTGTTCGTTAAAGGGCTACATGTATGGTAGTCTGCAGAATCTACATTCAGGTGAAGTGCCTGCCAGGCTTGCATTGCCATGTGTGTGCGCTTCAAGGAGTTCCTCTCTACTCTATTCATGGCACGTGTGGTAATAGTTGTGGTTTGGCCTTTTCAACAGAGCCAAGGAAATTGATTTTTTTTCTTCTTCTTTTACTCCAATAATAAGAGATGCATGCATCTTGTCCCTGCAAAATGGTCCAGCTATGAAGTAATCAATGCTGTTGTGAACAATTCCATCTTGCAGGGGGCCCAGCTTGCGTACTCAGTTGTAAAGTCGTGTTTAAAGGGGATATCGCTTTAAAATGTCGATCAGAATATGTATATTTTACTAGGTCAATCTAGTGGGAAAATGAAATACACAGTTGAAACGTACAGAATACTGAATTCAGTGAATTTATTTTGTACCAAAATCATCAGAGTTCCAGGCATCATTTTGTAGAATATATTAGAAATCCTCACAAAAATTGCAGTTTTTAATTGGTGCAGGATATTTTGTACTTATAGTTTCCCTGTGTATCCATGTAGTCCCAAGATATTTCCTTTTACATTTAATAATAAGACAATGTGTTTTGGCTGAAACTACCTTTTAGACACATCTTTAAACCAGTTAAGGCAATATATTGTGGTTGAAGGTACACTAGGTACCTTGAAGAAGCTCCTTAAAGTGAAGACAATGTATCTTGGTTGAGAGTACCTTTTAAACTTAAAGACACCCCCCTCCCATAAGCTGGTAAGACTGGCCCATATTTTGCTAACAACCTTACGCTGGGTTTAGGCATTTGTTCAAATCGGTCTAACCAATTTTGGTTTAACAAATAAAGTTAGTCTGTGATCCTTTTCTTAAACATGATTTTAGACCCAGGTTTGGCTTCAATTGAATTTGAATGAAGACTGTATGTCTTCGTTGATAGGAACTTAAAAGACAACTCTTTAAACCATTGAAGACAATATGTCTTTGTTGAACTTGAAAGTACCTTATTGAAAGAAACCTTTTTAAACCAGTGAAGACAAGATACCTTGGTTGAAAGGACCTTTAAGACACCTCTTTAAACCCTTGAAGACACTGTGTCTTATAATCCTCTTGGAGGAGGTGATGAATCAATTCTTTGTGGGATACATCTACTTATCTCTGCCATATTATTCCATCAAGCCGTAAGTTCATCAATACTCAAGGTTACCAACTATTGATGTGATAGATGAAATGAATGGATGTCTAACCGTTGTTTATACCAATGACTACAAAGCACTGTGTTCTTTAATGACTGCACATTGATTTAAGGCACACATTTTCTTTTTTTCATAATGTTAACTTGTGATTATCAATATCTTTTGTTTGACCCAAACACAAGATTTTCAATTAAGTCTTTTTTGATGAAATGATGCTTCTGAAGTACCCGAATAGTTATCCTTCAGATGCACATTGTAGTTTCTTGATGATGTTTGAAAGCTTATTGTTATTAATATTATTGTGAAGTTTTTATGTCTGCTCTTTAATTTTCCTTGACTTCTCCAGTCCAATCTGTCATTGATTCATAAACCTTTTTTTCCATTGATAATCAATGGAATGAATGCTTTTAAGGTAGGACCCTCACAATTGTGTCTGTCATTTTGGCAGTACATTTACACAACTTGTGCAGTACATGGAAAATTTGGACATGTTTTAGAGAAGTGTTTACGAATCCAGAGTCGCGCTGTGTGTACACTTTACATTGCACATGTGTAAATCAACTCTTGAGTTTATGTCATGCAGCTTTTACTTATATTATGAAGTCATATTGACACAAGAAGTACTTTTATTTCACCCCTATAGAATACCCTTCCATTGAAATCTATAGGAAAAAAAACTTAAAAAACAAAATTTCAAACTGGTTACAATGGAAGCATGAAGGTACTTTCAGCCCTCCCATGTTCCCATTTTTATGCATATTTTTGTGTTCAGTAATGACTCTGACATTTAGGTTCACTTTGACCAAAAAAAAAAAGGGGGGGGGGATGAGAGCAGTTCAACCATGCTTTTATGCTTATGCGCTTGGGAATTATTCAATGTGCATTAGCAATTCTTATTCTCTTAAAAGCAATGTTTAAAAAAGAATCAATGACTATTCTTTGGTATAGCGAGCATGTGAAACATACTTGTAATATGTTAAATGTATCACAAGAAAATAATCTTTCTAAAGAAAACAAAATATATGAAAGTATTATGAGCAAGGTAACTAAGAAAAAACATGATCTTTTCAAAATTAGAAATACATGTATATCATGCAGTGCTTATTCATGTAGAAATTTTCTTGAAAGCTTGATAAAACTATGAACCATTCTCAATCAGTCACAAATATTCTTCTTAAAAATAGCTATTTTGTTTAACATTTCACATATTTGCTCATGAGAAGGCTTAAAAAATAAAACACAAGATGGTACCTTTAATTGGGAATGAGATCAGGGTAAATGCCCTGCTTGAGATCTAATTAGAATTGACAACATATTAGCATTTAGAGGCACTCAACCACTCCCAGTATCTTTCCCAAACGGCTTTTGATGCCTGGTTTTCATAAACTCTATGTAGGTTGTATGTTAATCATTATTAAAAGCCAGTTCTAATTTCCATTCAACTGTTTCTTGAAAGTGAAGTTCCCTTTAGAATCAAGTTGTATGGGTTGTAATCAGTATAAAAGCCTAGTATGAATAGCTTTTACATTCTGGCTTACCAAGAATTGTTGGGGCTTTGTAATGGTAAGATGCATGAAGAATTAGGTTATCTGAATATCAGTATAGTCTCTCGACATCAATACCTTGGCATCAAAACTTTATAAATAATAAATAAATCTCACACTGGACGTAAACTGGTATCTTATAAAGCTATCTCTGTTCAGAACTGCACGCCATTGCTAGGAAAGTAAGACAAATCGATGGATAATTCCTTCTAATGAAAAATCCATTTGATACTTGGTTGATATTTCTCCTTTTTTGAGAGATCCCCAGGCATGCCTTCTGCAATGTTGTGACGTCTGAGGCATAATGTCAACAGCCATGACTTGTGGAATACCTGCAGGAGTGCAGGTCACAGGTACATGGATGACTGTGTGTAAACAAGATCATGAAAAAATGTCTCCAATCCCCGAGAGACTATCTTTAAAGGTATCCTTGAATTTGGGAATAAAAGAAAATCACATCATCAGAAATTCCAACAAGATTTATTGAGAGTGATTAAAGCTACAAATGTATGAATCTCTTTACCATTTTCATGAGAAAGCTTATTTATAGTCTAGTAATTAGCACAGAAATTTAGAAACATGGGCTTGATCAGGCTAATCAATGACAGGTGTATAGTAGTCCTCATATGTAGTGAGGCTTTTCACTCTCCCGTTATGCAATTTTCAGTCATTTTTTTAATAAAAACAAGTTTGTTCATATTTGGCATGTATTAAAAAAACCCAATACATTGCATGATTTACATTCCAGATTAACTTTAAGCTGATCTCTCTCAAAGTAAAAATGTCTTCTGTTACTAGATTTTAAGACCCGGCCTGCCAGTAAAGACCCAAAGTACAAGAGGTAGATAAATTGTTTGATGTACATGTACATGTTAAAAAAAATGAACATGCTGTGTTTGTTAGGAAGATTGTGCCATGGCACTCTCAAGGTTACTGGGGTATTTGATGAGTGGGAGGGTACCAGCGACACATGTTCAATCAAATGGTTGACAGCAGAAGAAGAGAGGAAATGAAGAGAGAAATGGGAGAGACTGAACAAACGAACGAACGAACGAGCGATGTGGCCATGCGAAAACATTTGGCTTTGTGATCAGATGTGCAGTCAACATGATAATGTGAGAGACATTAAGGAGAACCATTAGGAGGTGGTGTCATCCATTTACTGGCTATTTAAAAAGGGTGAGAGATGAAGGAGAGAAATGAGACGCACTAGAAAATACAATGAGATCAGGAGATACTCCTACAGTAGGCTTACATAATGCTCTCTCTACATTGAGAAAGTCAATTTGTCCCCATTCCTATTAAAATAGACTTTGAAGGCATCTGAAAACCTTTTAATAGCCCACAATTTTTCCCCCCTTCATATTTGGGACAATTTTTGTTGAAAAGCAAAGAGCCAGTTTAAAACTTATATTTTGGTTGCTAACGAGAGAACAATTGTCTTTATGTTTGCCCTCTAAATATTTGTTTTAATTAAATGCATTTTTTCACAGAGAAAAGGATCACTAAGCACCACATTTTCTTTTTTGTTGAAGACAATATGCGACCAGACCTTGACTGAGCAATGACGACATCGATTTGTATTCCGTGTGATTGCTCCTTTTGTGTGTGCGGAAGAGTTCTTGGTCTAAATTTAAAAACAATTGTTTGCTCAGTGAAAACAAAGGAGCTCCTCTTTCCCTAGATTGTAAACTCAAAAACCTATTTCACCCGGTAGCGCATTCCATTCTACCCCATCAGACAACCATAACTACCCCATAGGAATCCTTCCATTCAATCCGTTGATTCAGTTTCTAAAATAAGAAAGCTATAGAAATTGGGTCATTAGCCAGTG